>JAHWFO010044477.1:1862-43732 GCA_023313115.1 Rhysida immarginata | reverse complement strand
AGATTACTGGACTTCATAGGTCGTGTTTTATCTAATACTAGTGGTCTGCTTCTAGTCTAGACAGTCGTCATTCAAATTTTCCTCCACCAAGAGGAGGCAATTTTCTTTCATACTTTGGATGACCATTGTGGGTACATCAGGCTTCTTTTCTAGCTCAGTGTATTTCCCTTGGAATATGATTATGAAGGGTGAGATTATGGAAGCTATGCTTCAAGTTCCACTCGAATACCGATACACTACACTGTTCGATTGTCATGCCCTTTATCTTGTGGATTTCCGGACGATCTTATTGCCTTGATTAGATCCTTTCTGTCGAACAGGATATTTCGGGTAAAGGTTGGTTGCTCCGTGTCAAACCCGTGTGACATCAAAGCTGGTGTTCCCCAGGGTTCCGTTCTTGGCCCTGCACTTTTCAACTTTTTCATCCATGACTTTTCAACATTTACAAAGTGCAAGCTGTATCTGTTCGCTGACGACGCGTCCATCATGACCACTGCTCGCGTTCCCGCTAATGTCATATCTCGATTGCAGAATGCCTTACATAAGTGCGAGAAATGGTTGAAGAATTGGAGACTCAAACTAAACGTGGACAAGTGCAAAGCTATGTTTATTACCAAGAAAATTCGGAAACCCCCGAAGCCTCTCCTTCTTTCGTGTAGAGAGCTCGAATGGGTGAAGAATTACAAATACCTCGGAGTGGTGACAGATGCCAAGCTAAATTGGGGTGACCACGTCTTCTGTGCTATCAATAAGGCTAAGAAGGCAAAGTTCAGTCTGGTCGCCCTCCTGGGGCGAAACAGCGCTCTTGGAATAGATAGCAAACTTTTGCTATATAAAATAGTAATCCGGACCATTCTGTTATATGATATGCCTACCTGGGCCACAATATGTAAGTCCAGATGGAAGGACCTCCAAACTTTCCAAAACGTTACCTTGAGGACCATTGCTCAACTTGACAGGAGAGTTGCAACAAATACTTCTATTGCCGACGATTTTGAGATACCTCCCATTGGAAATCACGTCCAGGAATTGATGAAAAAGCTGCTTCCGAAGATGAAGAACCATCCCAATCCTCTGGTTGCAGGTATTCTTGAGCACCCGCTTACCTTTAGAAGCCTTCTTAGACATCGCAGGCCACGTCACCTCTAGGACATCAATTTCAACGACATCCAAAAGGCGATATTTCCCGAATATTGGATATCCTAGCTCCTCGTTGTCCCTTGTCCCTCGTCAATCAACAATCAACACTATCGTCCTGATTGGAAAGGACTCCATCTTATCCTTTGGATGACTTAACTAGGTTTCATCTGGCTTCTTGCCTAGTTCAGTGTACTTCCTGTGGTTACTTTCTGGACGAGCATGGCAGTGAAAGCGTTGCTTTCGGACCACTCGTTTCGTTTTACCTGCACTGTTCGATTGTCGATTGCACTTTATATAACCTAACCTAACCTAACCTAACCTTCTCATCGAATCCAACTCTCTCCTGGAATCCAACGCCTAATTGCTGAAAGAAACAGGACCCGTAGACTTTGGCAACGTTATAGTGAACCTTGGCTCAAAACCAAGTACAACAGGTTAGTGCGAAGAGTTCAAGAGGAGACAAAAGAGCTTCGCAACGCTAGATGGAATGAAAAACTCAAAAGCTTGTCGGCTCGCGACAATTCCATTTGGAATATGGTTAGAGCTTTAATGAAGAAGAAGAATGTTATGCTTCCTCCACTCTGTACACCACAAGGTAACTATGTGCAAACTGATCAGGACAAGGCCCAAGTCATTGCAGATTCACTGGAAGTGCAGTTTGTTACTCATACCAACTATAAGCCCGAGAGCCAAATCATGTCTCGGCGTGTGGAAAAAGGTATTTACAACTTTGATGAAGTCCCGAAGCATTTTACGAAGTACAACATCTAGGCTGGTGAGATCGCCAACATCTTAAATAAACTGAAAAAGAAGAAGGCTCCAGGAAAAGACAAGGTGAGTAATAACGCCCTTATGAATTTCCCAAAGAACTTTATTGAATTTCTCACCAATATCATTAGCGACTGCTGGAAATTTTCTTACTTCCCTGTGGCTTGGAAGAAATCTATTGTGTTGAGTATCCCAGAGCAGGGACAAAAACCTGCAATTCCCGCGAGCTACCGACCTATTAGCTTTCTCTCCTCGATGTCCAAGGTGTTGGAGAGAACGATCCTTGTCAGATTCCAAGATCACTGTCTAGCAAATCACCTTTTACGGGAAGAGCAGTTTGGCTTTTGTGCTGCCCACTCTTGTCCGATGCAGATATGGAGGCTCGTTGAAGACCTGGGCACCCCCGTGAACCTATCCAGGTACTGTGGGGTTGTATTTCTCGATGTCAGTAAAGCTTTTGACCAAGTGTGGCTTGAGGGCCTTGTCTACAAAATGATCAGAGACGGGTTCCCTGCCTATTTGATCTTGATGGTGAAATCCTTTCTTGACGGCAGATCCTGTCAAGCCAAGGTTGGAAAAAATCTTTCCACACCCCGTGTTGTAAAGTCCGGTGTTCCTCAGGGTTCTGTCCTCGAGCCTATGCTATTTAATTACTTTGTACATGATTTCCCAAAATCCGATAATCATCTGTATTTTTATGCGGATGACACTGCCATTATGACATGGGCACACCAGCCGGCTCACGTTATCACTTGGCTGCAGTGCGCCTTGAAGCAGTTCGAAGACTGGTTTAACTGCTGGAAGTTGAACCTTAATGTCGGAAAGTGCAAGGCTTTGTACCTCAATAGGAAGCTCAAGCATCCCCCAGATTCTCTTATTCTGTTTAATAAGCAACTGGACTGGGTGGACAACTACAAGTACCTGGGAGTTATCATTGACTCAAGACTCTCATGGAACCAGCATATGTCCTATGCTCTGAACAAAGCGAAGAGGGTTAAGTACAGTATCATAGCTCTTATGGGTCGCAACAGCGCCCTCAGCATTGACAACAAGCTACTTCTGTACAAATCGATTATCCGGACTATACTCCTCTATGGCATGCCTGCGTGGGCGACTATCTGTAAAAGCAGAAAAAGTAAACTACAGTCATTCCAGAATGTTACCCTGAGGTCTATTGCCCAGCTGGACAGAAGGACGGTGAAAAACCAATCCATCCACCTCGATTTAAACATGGCCCATATCGGTAAGTTTATACAGGATCTCCTTTTGTTTATGATACAGAAGATGAAGACTCACGACAATAAGCTTGTGAAAGGGATACTGGAGAACTTAATGAATATGAACTGGCATACGAAGTATCGTAAACGAGGCACGTTCTTGACATCAATTTTGAAGTTATTAGCAACGTATCTTACCCAGACTACTGGAAGATGTGATAATCTTATTTCTCCTTGTATTTTTTATTTCGTTTGTTTTTTGTTTCTGACAATCGTCAATCTTATTTTCTTTTTTGTATACTATGAAAGACCGCTTGGGTTGGTTAGGCTTCTTGACTACCTCAGTGTATTTCCTTTGGAGTTTATTCTGGTTAGATGAGCTTTGTAAAAGCGCTGCTTTCGTTCCATCCCAACGAATGCACACTTGACTGTTGGATCGATTGCCGTTATCTGAACAGATTTGTCTGTTCTGATCAAAATCCTTGTGTACGCTGAAAAAGGCAGCATGGCTGCCGAAATGCGCATACGTCCTATTAAAAGTTTTATGTAGACGAATTTAGAACTCCAACTAATATAAAAAATTTTTTTCATTATAAAGAAAATCCCTCGTGTTTTTGAGCATTTTTGTAGAAACCGCATCGCTTTATTTTAAATAGTTTAACAATTTCAAGGTTTTAAAAAGTCTACTGAAATGTGGATCACCCTGTAGATTACTCGTTTTGAAATATATAGTCCGAGAGCTAGGACAGATTTTATTTATCCTTGAAACCCAAAACCGCTGTTGTAAAATTTGAAAAACCTATCCCCTATGTATGCAAAGCATGTCAGTTTTATTAAAAATCAGTGGTGGGGGTATAACAAAGCCAACTAGAAAGACAGGCCGGGGCATTTAAAGTCGCATGACCAAAGTAGATCGAGCAACAATCTAATCTTCATTGTTTCCAACAAACGAAAAAAATTAGTTAAGGCATCGTTATCTAACGATAAAAGGGTTTTAGCATCAAAATGTCATGGGCAGTAGCGGCCGTGACTAGAGTAAGTGGAGGGGCACAAATACAAAATTTCAGGTACTTAGGCTTTTTCGTACAAAAGATAGCTCTTGTTTTGTATTCTAGCCTCGTGACCCCTGCCGAGGCCTCAGATGATTATATCTATTTTAGTGCGTAATAGTTAAAATTTTTGGCAACACATTATAAGTATAAAACATTTCACTTTAGATACCACACAACGAATATACAAAATTTCAGGTTTCTAGACCTTTACGTTCAAAAGATTAAAAAGAAACCATGAATTTCATACAATTGGCCCCTGAGGGGTCCCTGGCCACCAAGAGGAGTCGTTATATTTTTTTGCACCATCCTTTGTATAGGGCCTACGTGTGTAGAAAATTTGAAGCCTCTAGGTCAATCTTTTCAAACCTTATGGCCTCAAAATGTTACGAGCATTAACGGGAGGAGAGCATTATTCAAATAGTTCTTTAAATTCTCACGTCAGTCAAACTTTCACGTCACAAATTGCTTAAACGCAATCAAAACTCCATGGACTTGAAAGGAAGTCAGTGGCGAAACCACAAAAACACATAATTTTGTCCACCCCACAAGATTCGCTTTTTTTTTCACTCCGTCCTCTGTATAGGCCCTACGTTTGAAGAAAATTTCAAGCCTAAAGGTCAAACTTTTCAAAAGTTATGGCGTGTGACATACATGTTACAAACATCTGTACCATCATTAATAGGGTTTTAGATGATGCTAAAACCCTAAAAACAGATCTATATCCAAGATAAAAACAATAAGGTTGAACTTTTTGTTCTATCTACTTTGATCATGTGACTTTTAAGTGCACCGGCCCGAAGCCGACGCGATATAAACAAGCCGCGGCACTGATTTTGTGACATCATGCCAACAAATGGATTTTGTGATGTCTTGCAAAAATAAATTTAGAGACAAAATAAGGATATTTAAGATTTAAATTAAAATAATTTATGAGAAAAGTAAATGACCCATGTTTGGCATTAATGCATTTTATTCTACTGTATTAACTTAGATATCTGAAATACAAAATTCATATTTAAAATAAGTCACGAAACCCGATAGAATTTTAACAATGCTATGTGATGTAGTGCAAAGCTATCTAAAAAACAATGCCTGGTCACTGCGTCATCACAACAGGGCTGATAATCCAATTTTCAATGATTACCACAAACGAAAAAGCACCTGTTGTAATAAGGGTGGCATACTTCTGTGCAGTCGAAGAACAGTGCTTATACCAACAGTTTTATCGGAAAGAGTAGGGATCATAATACTGTTCTTACTAACGAAGTGAGTGGTGGCCTTACAGTATAAAAGGTGGACAACAGGTTTATCGACTAGTTCGCCATTTATTCCCGGCTTCTTCAGGTTACACAACAAGACAATCGACAATCGAACAGTGTAGTGTATCAGTATTCGTGTGGAACTTGAAGCATAGCTTCCATAATCTCACCCTTCATAATCATATTCCAAGGGAAATACACTGAACTAGAAAAGAAGCCTAATGTACCCACAAAGGTCATCCAAAGTATGAAAGAAATTTGCCTCCTCTTGGTGGAGGAAAATTTGATTGACGATTGTCTGAAGTAGGAGTATATTACATAGTAAGCCACAGAAAAAACGAAGGAATTTATGAAACCCAGTTATCTGGGAAGATGACATTATCAATGTCATCAAAATTGACATCAACGATATGTCTTAGAGTACGATGCCTTTTTCTATGTAGTGAATGTTATAGAATGCCAGAGACTAGATCATTCTCATGATTTGCCATAATAGGCAGCACGGTTTTCATGAGCTCTTGAACATATTTCCCGACATGGGTCATATCGAAGTCATTATGAATGGAGTAATTGCGAGCAATTCTCCTATCTAATTGTGCAATAGTCCTTAGGGTAATGTTCTGGAAAGTTTGGAGTTCCTTCCATCTTGTCTTGCAAATGGTAGCCCAGACGGGCATGCCATATAGCAAGTAGAGTATCGGTATTCGTGTGGAACTTGAAGCATAGCTTCCATAATCTCACCTTCATAATCATATTCCAAGGGAAATTCACTGAACTAGAAAAGAAGCCTGATGTACCCACAAAGGTCATCCAAAGTATGAAAGAAAATTGCCTCCTCTTGGTGGAGGAAAATTTGATTGACGACTGTCTAGACTAGAAGCAGACCACTAGTATTAGATAAAACACGACCTATGAAGTCCAGTAATCTGGAAATATGACATTATCAATGTCTTCAAAATTAATATCAAGTATATGCCTTGGGTCACGATATCTCTTTCTATGTATAGGATGATTTAAAATGCCCGAGACTAGCTCGTTGCTCTGATTTTCTATATTGGGCAGCATGGATTCCATGAGCCCTTGAACGTATTTGCCAATATGAGTCATGTTAAAGTCATTATAAATGGAGGAATTGCGAACAATTCTCCGATTTTTTTGCGCAATAATCCTAAGGGTAACGTTTTGGAACGTTTGCAGTTCTTTCCACCTAGTCTTACATATTGTGGCCCAGACGGGCATTCCATACGTCAAGATGGTCCGAACAATGACCTTATAGACTAGGAGTTTATTATCAATGTTTAGAGAACTATTCCGGCCCACCAGAGCAATCAAGCTAAACTTGGTACTCCTGGCCTTATTCAACGCATAAGTTGCGTGGGGAGTCCAGCTAAGTTTAGAGTCAATAACAGCACCAAGATATTTATAAGTTTCAACCCAGTCCAGTTTTTTGCCATATAGTGTTAGAGAATCTAATGATCTCTTTCTCTTCTTGGAGACAAACATCGCCTTGCATTTGTCTACATTCAATTTTAGCCTCTACTTGCTAAACCAGTTTTCACACTCCTTTAGAGCCTTCTGCAGCCGCGAGACTACTACGGCTGGTTGACGAGCAGAGGTCAGTATAGCAGCGTCATCTGCGTAAAAAAAGAGCTTACATTTAGAAGGACTTGGAAAGTTTCGCATAAATAATTGAATATTAGTGGCCCCAGGACTGAACCCTGTGGGACACCAGCTTTTACTTCATACATAGGAGATAGACTATCTCCAACTCTGGCCTGAAAGAACCGGTTGGAGAGAAACGAGTGTATCAGAGTAATTATGTCTTGAGGAAATCCATCCATAATCATTTTAAAAATAAGACCATCGTGCCAGACTTGGTCGAAGGCTTTGTGTACATCGAGAAAAACGACCCCACAGTACATAGAGAGATTAAGAGGCTCATTGATATCCGCTGCGAGCCTCCGTGTTTGGAGTTGGCAGGAATGGTTTGAGCGAAAGCCAAATTGTTCATCGCGGATGAGATCGTTGGCATCACCGTTCTCAATGAATCTCTTGAGAATTGTTTATCCAGGAATTTTGGAAATTGATGGTAACAAGCTGATGGGCCTGTAGCTAACAGGATTTGCAGGATTTTGTCCTGGCTTAGGAATCCTTAAGACAACTGATTGCTTCCAAGCATCCAGGAAGTAAGTGTTCTTCCAGCAGTCGTTAATTACTTTTGCAATATCTTGAATTTTATTTGGAGGTAAATTTTTCAAAGCAGTGTTCTTAATAGAGTCTTTACCTGGAGTTTTTCTCGTTTTTAAATTTTTAATGATGCTTAGGACTTCATTTACATCAATGCTATGTTTTGGGAATTCATTGCCGTGAATATTATAGAAGCCAGTTATGCAGGATTTTACTTTCTCGGACATATCAAGTCCTATTTGCCGACCATCAGTAGGCGTGAGAAACTGTTCTGAGAGTGAACTTGCAATAAGCTGCGCTTTATCATCATCATTCGTGATGAATTTGCCATTTTGGGCTAACAGAGGTGGGATATTAATGGCTTTCTTGTTTTGCAAGGCTCGAACCATGCACCACATAGAGTTATCTTGGGTCGACAGACTCTTAACTTTATCATTCCATCTGTCATTACGAAGTGCTTTTACCTCCTCGTGAACTCTTCTTGTGAGCCTATTATACTTGGTCTTAAGCCATGAATCACGAGTTCGGTACCACTGCCCTCTAACCTTATTCCTTTGCCCAATTAATTGTTTGATTTCTGGGGTGAGATCAAGGTGATCAGCTCGCTTCGACTCTAAGGGCGAAGCACTAGAGTCAATAGCTGCATTTATACGGTCAGTAAGCCTTTTCACATTGGTATCTCTATCGCTCGTACTATGTACGTTATTTAGTGGGTCGTCATCATTTTTGAGAATTCCTCTAAAAAATTTTCAGTCTTGTTTGAGCCTCAGTTCTTCCTTGAGGTCAATGTTTACGTTATCAAAATTTAGTGCAACTGGTTTATGGTCTGAGGATAGATCATTGACAGTATAGATACTGAATAATTTGTAGAAGCCCTTTAACACAATATCAAGTACATCGCTTGAAGGAGAATGATCACAATAATATGTATCATCCACAGGGCCTACTGCAATAATATCAAATTGCTTTTGCACGTAGCCATACAAAAGGACACAGTTTTGGTTATGGCATCTTGAATTTCAGTGTGAGTGCTTAGCGTTCAGGTCTCCCGCCATAATAACGGGAATATTCCCGGAAAACAGCTCGTCGAGCTCACTGGCATCGAACTTATGCATGGGCGCATTATATAGAGCCAATAGTTTTACTTCTCCCAGTGTGGCATCAGTAATGATAGCAGAGGCAGATTCCATTCCCATATAGTGTCGGGTTGGTTCCTCCCGATGATGAATGCCTTTCTTAATAATAATTGCTGACCCACCTGACGGGGATTTTACTGTAGTGGGAAGATTTCTGTCTTTACGATAGACACAGTAACCAGGTAGCCTGAAGTCGCGGTCTGGCCTTAAGTGTGTCTCACATAGAAATGCTATGTCTATATCCCATTGGGTTAGGAAGTTGTAAAACTCAATACGCCTCCGGGGGACCCCACTGTCGTTCCATATTACGCAACGAAGTTTACCTCGATTTGTAATAGAATAACATCGATCAGCCATACTGTTAGTGTTTATTCGTATGTATTCCATTCATCAGTGGCATTTTCTTGCCCAGTTCGTTTAACAAATTGCATACACTGCCAATTTGTTTATACATTTCTTGAAAATCATTCACGTTAATGCTCTTATCTTGTTTGGAGACCATTGAGGCATAGGAAATCTCCGGGGACACTTTAGCAATTTGCACTCTCCTGACTTGCGGATATTTAGGACATTTTGTGTAACTGGAGGTGTGTTGTCCATTACATCGATTACATTTTAGGAGGATCTTGTCCTTTTACATTTGGGCAGTCTTTTGACTGATGATCTTTAGCGCATTTGTTACAACGGGGGGATTCCGTGCAACCCATAGATACATGGCCAAATCGCAAACAATTATAGCATTGTAAAGGTTTCTTATTACCTCGAAACATTTCAACACTGACAGCTAAAGGCCCTATGCGGGTCACATTTTTAAGTGTCTTATTGTGTTCAGTGTTTGATAACAGAACCAGAATCATGGGCATATCAATTGATCCTATGGCTTTTTTAAGCCTAATCACTTTTCAGGGAAATAGTTGGCCTTTTTCAGGTCTTCATTAAAATCGTTAAGGTCATAGGTCACGTCTACATTTCGTATAACGTATTTGAGGACTTTTTCCGATTTAAGTTGATGATGCTGAATCTTTAGCACGTTATCAGCCTTAATGCCAGACACCAATTTACTATGAGTTTCTTTATCATGACACCTTATTTTGATCGTCTCTGCTCTGCCTGTGTGTACAGTAATTAGGTTATTCGCCACATGCATTTGAATCTCGCCCAGGATTTGCTTGATTGGCTGACCGTGAGTACGTATTATGACTGGCGATATATGGGAGCTGCTCTTGGTATTTGGCTTTTCAACATTTTTTCGCTGTTCGGACTTGCTTTCTCGAAAAGCAACAGCGATTGTATCATTTATATCAACAACATCCTTAATGTTGTCAATTTTCAACCCTTTTTTAGCCTTTTTAGATTTTGCAGGTACCCATTTATCCGTATCATTGTATAGCCGTTTGCGATTTGTACTAATCGGGTCTTTGCCATCGTTATCGTTACTCCCTAAGCCGGAGGGGATAATTTCCATAGGCTGAGGATTCACACTCTCTGTTTCACAAGAGTCTCTTAGATAGTCAGAAGTTACACCAGTAGGCTGATTACCTTTCATTGACAGAGCAGAGAATTGATCTTTGAGGAACTGCTCTAACTTATTAAAGTTCTTGTTGGCTTCATTGCGTGCTGCAGATATTTCAGCATTCATATTAGCAATTTTATCGTGGATTTCAGCAATGTTCCCTTTTAGTGACTCGACTTTGCCTTGTAAAATATCATACTTAGTGCTCATTTCTTGGCGCAAAACCTCTAGCTTATCCTTAATTATAGCATCAAAAGCTTCGAATCTGTAATCTTTACAGGCATCTTTATATATCTCGCCATATGTATATTTACCGTCACTTGTTTTTTGGCTTGCAATGCCACTTAACGCTTTGCCTGAGTCTGGCATTATGATAAAATTTAAAATAATAGTCAGTAAAGAATAGTCAGACTGCTAGCCCTGAAAAGGGCTATTCCAGAATCAGATCTGTAGAAAGAATAGGATATAAAAAAAAACCGCTGACCTTTAGAGAGTGTGCCTTCAATTACATTCCTTCTCCAATCTATACCATCTATGAGTAGCTCGAACCCGAGATGTGTGCTCTGCTCTGTGCTCCCTCTGTGTGCTCTTGTCCCACCACTAAACGATGATAATTCTTCTTATTGGCGCGACCTGTCTCCTCTGCAATCCTCTGGTTGCAGGTATTCTTGAGTATCCACTAACCTTTAGAAGCCTCCTCAGACATCGCAGGCCTCGTCACATACTGGACGTCAACTTCGATGACATCCAAAAGGCCATCTTCCCACCCTACTAGATCACCTAGCTCTTCCTCGTCCTATCGTCATTCAACAATCAACTTTATCGTCCTGTGAGGAAAGGACTCCTCTGTATACTGTGGATGACTTAACCAGGTTCATCTGGCTTCTTTCCTAATTCAGCGTATTTCTTTTGGCTATATTACTGGATGAGTGTGGCAGTGGAAGCATAGCTTCCGGACCGCTCGTTTGTTTTTCTTCCCTGCGCTGTTCGATTGTCGATTGTCGTTGTTATGATGGTTTCCCACGTGATTTAATTAGTCTAGTTCACTCGTTTCTATCCAACAGGTCATTTCAGGCCAGAGTTGGAGATGAATTATCTGATACCTGTGAGATAAATGGCGGTGTCCGACAAGGATCAGTGCTGGGGCCAGTTCTGTTCAATTACTATATACGTGACTTCCCTGAATTCTCTTACTGCAAGCTACATTTTTATGCGGATGATGCTGCTATGCTGACATGTGCACGCCAGCCTAGTGTTGTTCTATCAGGTTTGTAAAAAGCCTTTAAAGAATGTGAAATCTGGTTTAGCAAGTGGCGATTAAAACTGAATGTCGACAAATGCAAAGCAATGTTTATCACTAAGAAGTAAGAGAGAAATCTTGACTCCTTAAAGTTATATGGCAAATACTTGGAATGGGTTGATAATTATAGATACCTTGGCATTGTTATTGATTCAAAACTATCATGGAATATGCATGTGACTTACGCGATGAACAAGGCCAAAAAAGCAAAGTTTAACTTAATTGCTCTGTTGGGTTGTAATAGTGCCCTCAGTGTTGATAACAAACTACTTTTATGCAAAATAATTGTTCGTGTCATCTTGCTATATGGCATGCCCGTCTGGGCTACGATTTGCAAGACAAGATGGAAGGAACTCCAAACTTTCCAGAACATTTCCTTAAAGACTATTGCACCATTAGATAGGAGAATTGCTCGCAATTACTCCATTCATAATGACTTCGATATGACCCATATCGGGAAATTTGTTCAAGAGCTCATGAAAACCGTACTGCCTATAATGGCAAATCATGAGAATGATCTAATCTCTGGCATTCTAAAACATTCTCTACATAGAAAAAGGCATCGTAATCCAAGACATATCTTGATGTCAATTTTGATGACATTGACAATGTCATCTTCCCAGATTACTGGGTTTCATAAATTCTTTCGTTTTTTCTGTGGCTTACTATGTAATATACTCCAAGTTCAGACAATCGTCAATCAAATTTTCCTCCACCAAGAGGAGGCAATTTTTTTTCATATTTTGGATGACCTTTGTGGGTACATCAGGCTTCTTTTCTAGTTCAGTGTATTTCCCTTGGAATATGAATATGAAGGGTGAGATTATGGAAGCAATGCTTCAAGTTACACACGAATACCGATACACTACACTGTTCGAATGTCGATTGTCTTGTTGTGTATCCTGAAGAAGCCGGGAATAAATAGCGAGACTAGTCGATAATTCTGTTGTCCATCTTTTATACTGTAAAGCCACCACTTACTTCAACAGTGAAGACAGGAAACAAAGTTGTTTCTATTTAAAAAGTGTATTCTGAAGATTCGAACTCAGAAATTCAAGATTTTAGACGTGTCATGTAGCCATTACGTTAATGGAGCATTGCAAATATTTAAGTAATATATTTTACTACAACTTTGGAAAATATTGCAAATATTATTTATTACATCTTTAGGTGTTGTGCCCGGCTCAAACGAGCAGAAGCAATAAGCAACATTAAACACCCAGAGATTATAAAAAAGTAATATATTTAGTAACTCTCTTGTCCAGGATCTGCCTTTGCATAGCGGTTCTGCATGTTGGGATTGAATAAGGGTATTACGGGTTGAAGTTACATTTAGATCCAGGCCTACCTTGAACATTGAATGTGCCGTTTGCCGTTCCAAATTGCTGCAACTCTACTCGTTGCTGTTGCCAGGGCAATTTTGCCTTCCAATCGAACAGTCCCCAGCATTATTTCCAGCAGAAAGGATTTACAGGTTTCGCCACGACTTTCCAACAAAAAAGTATCTCTTTCCGGCGTCTCATTGCATACCGCAGTTAATTTGTGATTGACCGACAATTGACAATCGAACAGTGCAGGTGAAACGAAACGAGTGATCCAAAAGCAACGCTTTCACTGCGATACACGTCCAGAAAGTAACCACAGGAAGTACACTGAACAATGCGAGAAGCCAGAAGAAACCTAGTTAAGTCTTCCAGAGGATAAGATGGAGTCTTTGCCTATCAGGACGATAGTGCTTCACGCAGGGCATGCAACGATGCCATTCTTCGTCATCCTTTAGCAGCCTTAGAGCTTTTGAAGCCTCTAGGAAAGTATCTGCCAATGTATCAACAACTCTTCGAAGATCTTCAAATAATTTTGGAGCATGAACATAGCATAGCAATCTATGCTGTCGACTTCCATACTCCATTAGATTCCCACAGACTTCTTCGACTTCGGGGATCATGTGAATTATTCGCTTCGTCGGTGCTATTAGCGTATTCATTAGGAAACACATTAATGAATAATAGCATTGTTTATTAATTGTTATTACATGCATCAAACAATATACGAGTTATTTTTCGAATCTCCCACACGTAGAATTGAAGTAGATAATTGGTGTTATATTATTAAAAAGAAAAATTTTTAATTGTTTTCTTTTGTCGCGTCATAGCATTTAAACCCGTTGTACGACGGGTACCACAACAGTCGAGTCTGTAAACTTGAATTTCATTTTACACAAGTAATTTTTTTAGGATGACCTATTGTAGCAGAAACTTCGCCTATCGTTAGTCCGCGCATATTGTTGCTTACGCTTTGTCGCTTCATCACGACAGATCAAGCAAAATATAGATTATATATAGAATTTCTTATAAAAATGACCTCATACAGGGTGGCTCAAGAAAAACTTACTCAATGGTGAAAACTTACTCAATGATGATGAAACAGGCATTGTATGGCCTACGATAAAACCCTCACTGTAAATCTAATGATTTACTCTTTAAATCTTACTCATTTTGAGAGATTTTTTTTTTTTTAATGAAAAGATTGTAATGATATTTAATGGGTGCGGGCCACAATCACGACAAGCCAAAACCCCGACAGGCCTCGAATCCCATTTATTTCAATAATGCTTTATGGGAGTGCTTTTAGATTCTTATGTCATTTAGTTTCTCTATGTGTACAATTTTATTGTTGGTCCTTCTTCTTGTCCTATTATTGAGTGTTATTGTATGCAAAGTTGGACTATAGCATTTTTTAAGCAGAAGTGAAGAGTGCTTTGAAAAGTTATTTCAAGATATAGTTGATTTCGCAGAACAGAATGATGTTCGGTTAAAACCACCACGAGTTATAACTGACATGGAATTAGCGGCAATCAACGCTTCAAAATCAGAATTCCCAGACATTATCAACAAAGCTTGTTTTATTCCATTTAGCACTGGCGAAATACAAAACTTTGCGGATTATCAGTTCTGTACGGAACGACGAACATTTCAGCTTTTTGTTACGCCATTTATTTGCGCTGCATTTGTCCCAGCTAACGAAATTCCAGCATTATTAGACATCTTAAAAGTTGAGATGCCTCCCGAATCTAATGATGTAGGGACCTGGTTCAAAGAAAACTACGTACACGGTAGAATAAGACGCCGAAGTCGTGGACAAGATATACATTCTCCGCCTATATTTCCACCCGAATTGGGAGTGTCGCAGATTCGATTAAGCTTGGCATTCCTTGTATTCAGAATGCCGTAGAAACCTGGCACAGGAGATGGGAGATAATTCATAGCTGCAGTCATGTTCGTCTTTTCAAAATTATACAAGAGTTTCATAGAGAACAAAAAAGACTAGATTTAGAAGTGGAAAGTATTTTTCGCGGTCAGCCATGTCCTACTCCGAAGATATCAGTACTCGACAGAGAGGGAAGACATATGGCAGTATTTAGAGAGAGAGCAAACCGACCATTAATGGACTATCTTTGTGGTATTGCACATAACGTCTCATTTTGAATAAAATAATAAATATTTTATAAATTTGCAATTTATTGAACAATTTATTAAAAAATAAACTAAAAATATTAATACAGGGTTCCCACAGAAAAACTATATTTAATCTCTCTGACAAATGCATGAAAATAGGCTTTCTTTCCTGACTTTCCCTGACTACGATTCATCTTTTTTGTCTATCCCTGACTTTCCAGAATGTGGGAACCCTGTAATAAAGCTAAACATAGAGTGGGATTTTGGCCTGTCGGGATTGTGACTTGTCGAGATTATGGTTTGTCGGGATTGTGGTTGTCCGGAGTATGGCCTTATGTTCATATTTGAATGATGCAGAATTGTTTGCATGTTCCGTAATTTCGTTCCGTCTTTTGTTATATTGTGCATGTTTCTTAACTTTTGGTTATAAAATTGCACTATTAAATTTTAAAAGTTCAGTTTTATTAGATCCGCTTTAAAATTAACGAATGAAGTGGCAAAAAGGGAGGGAAAACTTATTTTTCCAAAATAGAGTATTTAATGCTTTATTGATGTTCATAAAAATGTGAATCTCACAAAATAAAAAATCTTTTAATGATATATTAATATATAAATATTTCAAAGAATTTATATAAATTCAAGGTCATTCAGGCCCAACGAGCAAGATTTTTATTCTCAAAATTTTAAAACAAACCACAAAATTGACAGTAAAAATAACATTTACAAACATAACATATATTTTCAAGAGAAGAACAATTTCACGATAAAAAGAATGTAACAGTGAATCTAGATTTTTTTCCTTAAACTACTCATTTATAAATTGGATTTTCTTTCATATTTTGCAGAAGATGATAAATTTTTATTTTTGGATAACGTAAAATGTGTGTTGCTTGATAAATATAATCTCTTTGTTTATTGGTTTTTGGTTTCCCATTTTGCTGAAAAGGTGGAAAAATCAATTCTCGAAATTGCTATGAGCTGATCAAATAATCACATTTACTTAGCATTTATTGCGAAAATTAAAAAGTTAATGTACTCCTTTTTACCTTTCTTTATCTAATATACAAATAAATCTTGAAGGCTAACCAGCATTGGCAGTCTTTTCATTTCTTCTTACCAGCCTCGGAAGTGCAGTGATTGCGTGATCGCCTCTGGTGACTCCGGCCAAGAACGACGGGGATTTTCTCAGAGATCACGCATACATTCTGAAGGAAAGTAAAGCCGTTGATCCCGTGCAGTCGTTTACCGGCTGCAAGTTAAAGAGCCCTTGCGAGGTAAATATTTGCGGCCCCCCCTAACGCCGTCCTGAAATGATCATGGCAGTTGAAAAGGACGTTAATACCAAACAAACCAAACCTACTTCTTCTTGAGCTGACAATTATAGTAAATTGTACATCTGCTATCTCAATCATTGGGAAAACTCTCCTGACATGCACCCTAAACAACACCTCCTAAAGAGAAAGCCTATCGACAATCGAACAGTGTAGTGAAAAAGAAAGACGCGAGTGGTCCAGGAGCCAAGCTCACTTTGCACGCTCGCCCAAAAAGTAAACCAGAGGAAGTACACTGAACTGGGAGAGAAGCCTGATGAACCTCTTTAGTCCTCCAGAGAATGAATCCCGAGAAGGGACGAGTCAGATTGTGGATTGACGAATAGAGTCCCCAAAAATCAGCAGGATCTAGAAGATCCAATAGTTGGGGAAGACGGCCTTGTTAACGTCATCAAAGCAGACATCCAGGACATGGCGGGGTCTTCGAAACCTGAGGGGACCCTTAACAGCGAGTGGGTGGTCCAGGATACCAGAAACCAAGGTGTTTTCATGATTCTCCATCTTGGGTAGCATGTTCTTCATAAGAGTCTGGACAAAGGTGCCTATGTGGGTCATTCCCAGATCCTCATAGATAGAGTGGTTGTTGGCAACTCTTCTGTCAAGTTGGGCAATGGACCGGAGAGCAACATTTTGGAAGGTCTGGAGATCCTTCCACCTAGACTTGCAAATAGAAGCCCAAGCAGGCATTCCATAAAGTAAGATAGTACGAATCACAACCTTGTATATCAAGAGTTTGTTATCCACACCAAGAGCGCTGTTTCGCCCCTAAAGAGAAAGCCTCTGCACGGTAACGTCATATATTGTTACCTTATGTAAGTAGTGCTTGTTATTCGTATTTCAACCAATAATAAGCCCTGAATTTGTTGTTATGATGATGTTAACGATGTATGACGGTTGCTATGTAGAGGCTTTCTCTTTAGGAGGTGTTGCCCTAAATCGGCCTAACTACGCCTGAAACGCCGCCCTAAAGGGGAGTTAGAAACTTTAGTTTTATTTTTAGTTTCAATGGAGCCGGAATTGAATTTGTTCAGAATTTGATGACGTATTACTCTCTGCAAAATTAAAGAACAAATGTACAAACGAACTATAAATTATAAATTGGGTTTCAGCTATCCTGTATATAAATAAAATAATTTATTTTGTCAATTTATTGTAAAAAAACTAAGGAGTTAAACCCTGAATGAAAAAACACAGGATACCTCACTCCGCGAAAAACGCGTGAGTTGGAGAAGATGTTCCTGTGCAATTCTCGGGTGAAAACACCAATTCTCTCTTTTTTTCCGAATTCCAAAATAACCTGAAAGGTACATATCGTAATATACCATGTTGAGTAATCATCCTTATAATTTAGTTTAGATCAAAATTCCTTTAACGTACACGAAGGGACAAAGGATTCAGTTCCTTGTAAAGAGGATTTGTCATAAGAAGGTGAAAAAAATTGACGAACATACAACATTAATAACTATAAAATTATTAGTTAAAAAAAAATCAGTAATTTTACAGTTGATGGAATGCTTTTCCACATAAGCTTTCAATTTTTACAAAACTTGAAAACGCATAATCAATGACATTTTTAAATTTATACCTCCGCGAATGTACAGCCTGGGTTGCAATAGCTAATTATCGATCGCAGTTAACACTAACAAAACTAAAATTGTTTATTTAGTAAATCTACAATATTAATAATGTATGATCATCTGGTACACAAAAATCCAAATTACATGTAAAGCTATTATGTACCGTATTATATCTTAAAATTATCAACTTCAGTTTGCTATATGAAAGTGTTACAAAATAGGAAGTGAAACTAAAAAAAATATGGAAAGAGAATTTCGTAATATAGAGTTTTTATGCAAAGGGTGTCATTTAACATTGGGTCTACATGTGGCCAACTAAACTTTAAAAAAAATTCATTCTATATTAAATTCTTTTAAAAGAGGTTCATTATAAGAAGTTTTTTACTTGTAATACCTATGTTTATTTTCCTAAAATGTATTGAAGCTTTGAAAAGAATCATCTTAACAAATTTCCCTCAACAGATGTACATGGCTGAGATTCACCAACTTATCTGTCAACGTTATCTTCCAAGAACTTGAACTCGCTCTACAATACACACTTAAGATACAATGAAAAAAGTAAAACCCAGAACAGTTAAAAAAATTATGAATATTTAAGAAATATTTTTTTCACAAAAGTTTATTGATAATAAATTAATAATTATTGATTTAATACTTTTGAATGTATTCACAACAGAATTGACGTTACATTAAATTTTAACGATTTATATAATTTCACCTGCATATTGATTCCTATAAAAACCCAGGTTTGCTTTCAATCTTTTGTATTTTGTTATTTCATTAAAAACACAACAATTAAAATAGTAATTTTAATATCTTTGCATTGATTACATATCCGAAAGACAGTGCTAAACGACATGTATTGCACTAGAAGACTCCACTATTTCAAAACTCGCTAAGGGAAATGAAAGAGTGAGGTCTCCTGTTTTTCTTCATCAATATTTGAACTAGCATGTTCGAAACTCTTCTCATATTAAAATGTACATAAAATTTAAAAATTAAACCTTCATAATGTGCACTAAGAAAAACATTCATGTATTGAAGCCTTGACATCTTAACGTATGATTGCACTTTCCTTTAAATGTTTAGCTTTAATGTTACTGCCGTGTGAAAAGGTGCAATCCGCAACGTATAAAAAAGTGAACGGTTGTTGCTGTCAAATGTGTTTGGTGTTTTTGTGCATCCGATTTGGTGGTTAATCAAATTTATATGGCAAAGCACATCTTTCGTAACAGCAAAGTTTTGATCAGAGAGCAAATGCTTGCATAATATATTGGAAGAGCTAAATAAACGTAATCAGTTGATATATATGCATTGCGGTCAATGCCATTTTGATTTTTTGCTAACATGTAGTTTACTCTGCTGGCTAATAAAGAACAAGCATTACTACACTGTACGGAAGGTAAATTACCTTAAGAGTGAACGATTTGAATAAGCAAAATATCTGTTCACATTGTTAGAATCAATCCGTGTCAGTTATGATAGGAAGAGTCAATCGCGTGTGTCGTGATAAAGTGATGGTAGCGTGATCGGAAAGATAGATCCAAAAACTGATAGGTTTTGGGAAGACTGCATAACTGCTCTTTCCGATACCAAATGTACTTATTCTGCAATTTTAAACAAGTGCAAAACACGTGGATTGGTGATTTCTAGAGATTGTGTAATTAATGTGCTTAATGACAACAAAGGATGACTCCCAAGCATAGCCCTAACATTTTTCAGAAGCACATGCAATTTGCCACAAAGGAAAACCCTAGCGCCCAACGGTCGATTGCAATACGCTTAGGCTTGTCTCGGGTAGCTGTCCATTCAAAAATATTCATAAAGATAGATCTCCAGCTGGGAAAACATGTAGAAACGACGTACAAAAAAGTATGGATACACATAGACAAAGCCATACCTCAGCATCAAGGCCGCCTCACTGTCAACATTCGAAGAGGAAACGACAATTCGTGCAATTCTTTATAGGATTTTTCAAATTAAATCCCCCAATGCATTGCCGCTAAATTTCTACAGGTTTGGGCTCTGGAAAGAGGGTTTAGGAAACAGACGACCACGCACAGTAGATGGATTGTGGAAAACCTGAAAGGAGGTATAATCTGGTATCATCCAGATTTCTCTTCGACGACCCTCTTGGAATGGAAACTCGGATCTAGAGCTATAGTTCGGAACACTGGCTCTCGGATAGAGCTCGATCGACGTTGGCGTTGTTGCTTCAGCTGAAGATATGGACCCACAAACTCGTTCGTTTAATCTACACTCTTTATTGCGAATTAGAGTTGTATCAGCCAGGTACAAATGTGATCTTTGCATCATCTGGTGCGTTCTATTTCTTATGCTTCACACTGAAGCTTCACTGATCGCACAAAAAGGTTCAGGTAAAATCAGCAACAAATAATGCATAACATTTATGAAATAATTTCAAGTAATCAACCCTTCACGTAGTGGTTCATTGCAAGGTTTTTTTTGACTCGGTAAGGCATTGAACAATCAACATGTGCTTGCGGCTATAATAAGGAGCAAAGTTCCTATTTCTCGCTTTTCTGGGAAGCCTAATACAGGTGACAACACCAGTCCCTTTTTTGCCTTATTACTTTATTATAAGCTTTCAAATCGTGAATTGTCAATTACTGGTGCACTGTCAAGAACTGGTACATTTACCCTATAGCACTGCCAAAGCTTACAGATCTTGTTTTTCTCTGCAATCAAGCATTTGATTCCTGCAGTGAGCATAATTCGATGAACGGGCTTGTTTACCAGTGGATATGCACTTGCTTCCATGCACTGTTTTTTCGCCCGCTGATGTCTTTAACACGTCGATCGATGACTTCTATACTGTTTGCTCCTTTGAGATGGTGGTCATGGTCCATGAAGACTTCTTTAACCACTTCCAGTCTTGCTGGTGCTTCTCTTCTTCTCCAACTAAGATGTCGATATTGTCGATGTTCAGCGCTATAGGCATATGGTCAGAAAGATCATCGAACGTAAAGATGTTTTATGGCTTACAGAAACCCTTTTTCAGTGAAATCTCAAGAACATCACTAGTAGAGGAATAGTTAGTAGTAGGCGTCTTCCACATGTTCAGCAGCGTTGATGTCATCTCTACCTTGCATAAAACTGTAGATAGTGATGCAATTCTGCGTTCTGGAGTTCCAGCTTGAGTGTTTGGCTTACAGGTTAGCAGCCAGGATAACTGAAGTGTCACCACTGAAGAGTTCATCATGCTCGCTGACGCCAAGGGAATGTTTAGGTGAATTGTAGAGCGTGACAAACTTCACTTTAAGAAGGGTGACGTCATTAAAAATAATGTAGGCCGACTCCTTACTTGCATAAAACTTGGAGACTAATTCTTAGTGTTGGATTCCCTTCTTATTGATGATCGCAGCGCTCCCAGAAGGATATGTTGCAGCGTTTCAAGCCAAACGATCGTTGCAATACACAAAATAGCCAGGTAGCTTGAATTCTTAACTTGGATTGAGGTGCGTTTCACAAAGGAAACCAACGTCAATTTCTTGCTTTATCAGGAAATTGTGAAACTCAATACCAGGCACGGCTAGTCACTGGATTGGTGACCAACAGTGAGATACGATCACCACCCGGCTGCTGCGACCATCTTACAGCAGATACTGCAGTATTTAGTCATAAAAACAGACCGAGCCACGCGTGGGGTTATCACGTAGCTTATTTGGTACCACACAAGATATAACCTTTTATAAAACTGCATTTTGATTATATTCTGTTGGAATGTGTATATTTTGGAAACTGAGATGTCGATAATAACATGACTGAGCGTTCGGTCCAAGAATTATTAATAATGTGAATTTAATGATGATGGAATGTCGGAGCATTAATAAGCAGCGTCTATTGATGATGCAAAAGAGTCACGCGTGTCTTCCTTTTGTTCCATATCAAACGTCCAGACGACTGGCAAAAAGTTATCTTCTTTGAAAGGAATGAGAAAGAACGAGTATTGGTCAGAGAAACTCTTCAACTATAATAGAAAATTTCTTCTGCATTTCAAAACCAACACTTCCATCAAGATTATCGATTTCTGCTATCAACATTATCTTCACAAGACTTCACCTACATCCTCAATAGACTAAATTTATTCCTACTATCAACATCTTTAATAGACTACATCGTTTAAGTTTTCTTCTATCTCACAAGTTTCTTCATCGTTTTTCAAGATTGGTGACTTTACCTTTTTGTTTTTATTAAATTTTTATTTTATGATTTTCCCCATTAAAAGGAGACTACCCACATTAAAATTTAAAATTATACAATTTAAACTCATTAGATACATAATATAATAGAGAAAGCTATAAGGGCATTTAAAACATTTGAGCAAAGGGAGTTTCGAATAGAACAAGAGCTTCTACGTCAAGAGCAAAATATAAACTTTGGTCCCGGTATATCACCTATATTTCCTAGTTTTCGTATAATGGATAGTCCCATTGTTCTGTGCTGTATTGATTGAGTTACTATTTAACCAATTGGGAGTTATAATTTAATTTTTTGAGATTGTTCTGTTTACCTACAAGAATAATTATCACGGGCAACGCCGGGTACGTCTGGTCTTTCTATATATATAAAGGAGGATATTTGTGGCTTTTTTTATTTGTTTCTTATGCAAATTTACAGTTTTATTCCGTTCTTAATGAAATTTTGCATATTTGACCTTCAAAGCATGAGAAAGGTCACTGTCTTCCTCAGATGTTGATAAGATAACTATTGATAAAAAGTCCATATTCATGGTTATGGCAAGGCATATTGAGAAACATCTCATGACCAATAATGGAAGGCAAGGTTTGTGCAAGAAGACTTATCAACAATGGTATCAACACGCAATTTACAAACACCCTGTACGGATCAACAATATATATCTCATAAACAATGTAAAGAAAAATTTGTGCAGCAATAGGATCAAAAATGGTGTCAACACGCAATGCACAAACGCTATGCAAGGATCAATAATATAACTCATGACCAACAAAGGAAGAAAAAAATTGTACAATATAGATAAGTTTCAATTTGTAACAATGCATAAATTTTAGTTATTCAGGCTCTCTTATAACAGACAGTTCTTAGTATTTAATAATTTCTTGAAAATCTTTAAAAATGATCAGTAACCGCAGATAATGGAGAGTGGAAAGACGACAAAGGAAGCAATCCTTTAGCTCCGAGCTGTATTGTGCAAACGGTAATTAGAAGAATTGGCGATAGCTCAAAGCGTCTAGAAGGAGATAGAATTAAAGATACACGTAAGAGTTTTAGTAATATAGAGGGGAATTGCAACAAAATCAAGTGTGCATTCACAGTAAGATTACGCGAGTAAAAGAAGTAGACTAGCATTGGCTGCTTTAGGGAGGTTTATCTACTATGAAGTTAATCTTAAATTTTTTTTTCAATTTTCATTAAGAATTTTTACTGTATTAATTCTATGCGTTTTCATATGTTTTTTTTTTATAATTTAACAATTTATATTGTTCTTTTTAACTACAAGCGTATATATCCCGGGCAACGCCGGGTCTTCTGCTAGTCTATATATATATATATAAAAAAGGATGCTTGTTTTTTTGTGGGTTTGTGGGTGTGGTTGTGGGTTTGTTTGTGGGTTTGTTTTTGTTTTTTCATACAAATCTACAGTTTTATTCAGATCTTGATGAAATTTCGCATACATGACCTTCAAAGCATGAGGAAGGTCACTATTTACCTTAGATTTCGAAAAAACAATCATTATTGATAGAAAATGGATATTCATATTTATGCAGGGCATAATAATGAGAAATACCTCATGACCAACAATGCAAGGCAAACTTTGTGCAATATTGAGTTCCATGCATAGAAATCAGGCTTTTATTAGAAACGAGAACTCTCAGTACTTAATAATTTCTTGAAAATCTTTAAAAATGACCAGGAACTGGAGATAATGAGTTAGCAGACTAAAACAGAGAAAGCTATACGGGCGTTTGAAACATCTGAACAATAGCAGGGTATAAGAGCTTCTACGTCATGTCCCGAAATATCATATTGACTTCTGTCTTTCGTATTTTTCGTAGAATGTATAGTCCCTTTTATTTGTTTTTTATTGATTGAGTTATTATTTAACCAATTGGACTTAGAATTTAATTTTTTGAGATATATCTCATTACCTACAAGTATAATTAAACCGGGCAACGCCAGGTACCTCTGTTAGTTCATTTACATTGCAAAATCTGTGAACAAATGATAATTATGAAATAAATAAAAATAGAAAACACAACAACACAAATGAGGTTTTTAATCTGGAGCCAGAGTTACATTCAAATAAGGAGAGTATTTCGAAAAGCCCATTCGTGGCTCAAATTAAAAATCTCATTTGTGGATATATGGTATTGTTTATTTGATAATGTGTATTACTAAAAATCTGGCATAACTCCTAGAATTTATGGTTTATGAATATTTGGAATGGAAAAAAGGTGAATAAAGTTTTTTTGATATATCAAAAGTATTAAATTCTGTGAATCACGGACTCTTGCATCCAAATCTAACGAAAAAGACAAGCCCAAAACTGAAAAGTCGCCGGGATATTTTCACTCTAAAGGTTATAAAAAATATTAAAGGATGGTTTTGAAAATCCTTTTTCTCCTTTTATTATTTATTATGTTCAAATCTATAGAAATATAATCTCTATAAAATTTATCATTTTGTAAATAATTTATATAATTTTTTCCATAAATTCTATTCGTTAGATTTATCCTATCGTGACTAAAGATCTTGAGAAAATAATTTTTTTTTTATTTTACTTTGCAGATAAGAAATATTTTCTTCGGTTTTTCTTTTTATTATCACTACCAATTTCGCTGATGAGTTTCGAATGTGTGTCATGTGAAGGAGAGTCATATTGCCTCGACAAGGTTGACAAGTGGAACAAAATTCCATGCAGTAACTCAGAATGCTATGAAAGTATCACCATTATCAAAAATAATATCAGTGCATCCTTTGGTTCAAGAGGATGCAAAACTAAGGTGACTACTGAAGAATGTTTTGCCAAACTGGAACACAAAACCTGTACATACATATGTCCAAAGAGTCTTTGTAACAGGCATATTTTGAAAACTCCTCTTCTCAAAATGTAGCAGGGCATCTAGATTGTTAATAGGCAATGTTTTCTTTCTTTCTTTTGGATGTTTTTTAGTGAAAGGATTCTTACAAATTAAATTTTAAAATCATTTAAATCGCTGTAGAAATTTTAAAGCTTTCATATTGCATTGAATGTGATATTACGTTTGTTAATAATTATCAATGTATCATATCGTATCTAAACATAAGAAAAATTTTATTTAAATAAGTGATACATAATAGGTAATAAACAAAATGGTTCACTGCCGTATATTAAATGGAATTTTTCAAACATAATCATTCAAATATCCTGAGCCCCGAATAGAACAGTAATAGGTATTCATATACTATTAACAATTATTTTTTAAATTTTCATTGGTGGTGTACGTTTTTTTTAACGATTTCAAAAAATTTATTTTAAAGTTTCAAGATAAACTCCGCAATAAGAAGATTGCGCTAAAAAACTTAATCCGCTTTTCGCCATAGTGAAGCATAAAAGTGCTTGGTGTCTGAGATAAATTAGCTCCTAGCTTAAAAACTTGTTTGATATCTTAATTGCTTAATGGAGCTCTTTTTCTATGGTTGTGCGGATATCTTTTGAGGAAATAGAAGAATAGGAGAATGACCAAACATTGTTAAATTCCTCGAATCTTTTAAGTCATCACGTGGTTGAGAAATTATAATACTAGTTCAGTGAAAATATAACGGAGAATGAACGTAAATGGTGCGTTGTTTGATCCATGTATCCCTGATTTTTTTAGTTCCTCACTTTTGAATACGCATACCATTAAAGCTTTTCACGACCACGACTTACGAGACACCCTGCTTGTAGTGATATTTAGACAAGATGAAGACGAATTATATAGCGATAATAAACACCTGCAGATCTATAATATAAACAGAGATGTGTGTGGCTAGCAGAGATGTGTGTGGCTAGAGATGCGTCTTTCTGAGGTCTAGAATTTGAAACAATGACAATTGTTTGCCAATCATCACCGTAATGACGATTTTTGCGATTGTTCCGTGAAGAGCATCAAAATTGATGAAAGTCTTTCGCGCGGGAATAAATGTATCTTTATTTTCTACAGAGTGCGCCTAAAACTCTATACGCACTTTACTATATATCATCTATAATTTTTTGCGTAACAACAAAATCGAAAGTTCACACCCCAGTATTATAACATGTATTGAGTGAAGACTATCCCGCTAAAAGACATTGCCATAGTTGCCACCTAGACATACGAGATTGCTCGGAAATCGATAGGAGCAACTGTCAGCCGTACTCAGAAATATCTCAACGCTAATGATCATCACTTTGGACAGCTGTCGCAATTGTAGAAGCCTGTTTGAATTTAGTGTTACAACTTGTATTTAGTTTTTTTTTTTGCTGAAGTGTGTATACATTTTTTGGCGGACTCCATACACGTTATTTGAGAACAAACTGTATACAAACTTGGGGAGGGGGTGATAGAGGGATGAAATCTAAGCAACACTTCCCTCTTTCATTTTATTCTCCAGAGCATTGTTTTTGAGATAGAAAATGTTGAAATCCAATCTGCAGAAAACAGTTCTTTATATTCTGTGGAGACAAAGACATTGGTATACGAGACACATGTGGGATCCGATGAAAAGCTGGTAACCATATTCGCCGTAGCTGCTGACCAGATTCGCAAAGAACCAGGACCATATGAACGTGTATGTCAGTTCATGCAGTGACGTCGTAAAACATGGATTCATGCCAGAGGGCGTCAATTAGAACACTTATTGTAAAACATTTGCTTGTTTCATAAAAACAAGTCACATTATTGTAATGTATGCAATGTGTTTTTGTTCCATGATTTTGACGTGTTCCAGAAGCAAGGATTGAGTGGCATATCACGTCTAAGCGATGTCCAACTTTTTTTATCTCAAAAATCATGCCCCAGAGAAAAAAAAAGGAAAGAAGAAAATATTGCTTAGAATTGATCCCTCTATCACCCAAATTTGTACACATTTTTTGAGAACATCCTGTGTACCTAAATATGAAAAAACTATATATTTCTTCGTGCGACGCGGCGTAATCAGCTAGTAACTACGTATAAGGTGTGCACAAATGAAAAGGAGACTTTCAATATAGTGCCGCTGTAACTAATCGAATTTGGTAAACATGCTTGTTGATAAATATAGCGTCATCTCGGCTGCCTAAGTCCCAAAACAGCTAACTCTGCCATGAAGGCCGGAAAAGTGATGCTCAATTACTTTTTCGATGAAGAAAGATCAATACTTCCCGACTTTGGCTAGAACGGTGTGAAACAGTTAACGCTAAATAATACTCCAAAACGTTGCTGAAGCCAAGACCGACCATCGAAAACCCGCACAGAAAGAAGGTCTCGAAATAGATAATAATAATAATCATTTTATTATTATTATTATTATTATTATTATTATTATTATTATTATTAGTAGTAGTAGTAGTAGTAGTAGTAGTAGTATTAATTTAATAATAATAATGTGTCAACAACAGGGGAGGGGGAACCACCAGATAAACCGGAAGTCTAAACCCGATGTTGTCCCCTAACAGGCGAAAAGCCTAAAACGGGGTTACTGAATATACATTTAAAAGAAAAAACATAAATGCCAGTAAAATAATAAAATTAATAAAATTATTATTATAATAAAACAGTAGCAATACAACAGCAATTTTAATACTAAAAACTAGAAAGCAGAAAGGATAACTTCCTTTTGTCCAGAAGAGAATTCGTCGAATTTAACTTTTAATTTGTAAAATGAATCAATAAGCGATAAATTAGTTCTCCATTTTCTTAAAGAAAACAGCGCCTTACTTGGCCTCTTGGATCTAAACTGGCGAACGAGAAGATTGAAACGTAAGTCAGGCACACAATTGCTGCCTGAAATAATTCGGGGGAAGGTTTTGTACATAAAAATATGATAATTAACAGATAAGTCGAAAATGGAGGAATTATTATCCAACAACTTATTATGTCGAAATTTGAATTTTAAAAACTTACGAATTTTTTTTTTTTTTTGCAACAAGATAAAATTTTGCGTTTTGGCTGAATACCAGATCCAGATGCCATACATAATTTTTGATAAAATCAGAGATTTAAGAAGGGTCAAAAAGGTTAGCGGGTCTTTAAAGAAATTCGACAACCTCCTGCAGATACCAATTCTTTTGCACACTTCTTTAGTCAAAGATTTAATATGGGTGGCAAAAGAAAGAGAGGTTTGGGAAAGAAAACCTAAATCTTTGACTAGAATACTAGAAGACAGAGGGGCTGAGTCAAGATGATAGTTAAAAGCTAAGTTAACTGTTTTGAGTGAAAAAGTCATTATAGACGATATTTTGGCGTAAGAGTGAGACCATTATTGCCAAGCCGCTAACCTTATTAATTACATCTTGAAGCTCTTACAGTCGGACCAGTTTTCTATACATTTGAATAATTTTAAATCGTCGGCGTACATAAGGAAATTGACAGACCTGGTAATATAATAGGCAATATCCGCCACGAGAACATTAAAGAGAACGGATCCTAGAAGGGATCCCTGTGGGACACCACTCTTCATAAGACCTTTCCTAATGGAAAGATCTTTTCCAATAGAAAAATACCTGCCGAATATTAGAGAACGGAACCAATTTAATAACGTGGAGGAACAACAATTATTTTAAGTTTTTCCAATAACAATTTAATATTAACGTTATCGAATGCTTTGGAAAAGTACAGTAATATTACATCGACCTGGACTCTTGCATCCATATTCTTAGCAACAAATGACGTGAAATCTACGAGATTAGAAACTGTAGACCTATTCTTCCTAAAGCCGTGCGGTTCTGGTGGAAGAAATCGATCTAAGAAAACAGACAAAGACTTGGCAACAATAGTTTCTAGTAATTTCGCTGGGAACGATAACACAGTTATTGGCCAAAAATTAGAGGCTAAGATCGGAGATGTAGTCTTAGGAATAAGATGGAAATTAACACTCTTCCAAGCAGCTGGGTAAATACCTGAGCTTAACGAAAGATTAAACAATTTACAAAAAGGACTAGAAAGGGCATCAAAGCACCACTTGTAAATATAATCGGGAAGACCATTAGAATCTAGCTGCCTGGAAGCTTTAGTTTTATTAGCTGCTGCGATTATAGATAATTCCGTAATTGATATTAATGAAAAGGGCATATCAATTTTTTTCCAAAATTCAGACAGACCTTCATAATCAGCCTTTAATATAGAGTCTTGACTAAATTTTGTTCAAGTCCCTCTAATAATCTAATGCAATCCAAACTTTCAAGTTTATCAGCGTACGTTGTCTTGCAACCCAAGAGCATCTTTGTTAACGACCAAAGGTTTTTCGAGACATGAATAAGATCAGTCTCCATTTTATGAAAATAATTATTGTAATCCATTTTTCTAAATAATTTAAATTGCTTTCTTGCTGATTTGAAGCTCTCTAACACTTTACAACATCCAGACTTCTAATTATTAGGATCTATGTACATTGCTTTTTATGGAAAAAAACCAACCTTGCCTTGTTTTTTTTTAGAGGGAAACTTATCGCTTTGAATACACATAATAAAAATTATAATTAATGGAAAACTAACTATATCTGCTACCTCTTTTAAAATCTTAATTGAAATTAAATCAACACCATTAGCAGTTTTGTTATCGCTTTTATGTATTTGATTAAAAATTTCGGCAACAGTAAATTCTTTACAGTAAAAAGAGTTAACGTTCAAAGCTTCAAGAGAACTCAAAGGGGACATTGTAACTGTTCTCTGACGATTCTCCAAACCCTCACTTACTTTATACCTTCGTACATCATATCATCTTAATAAATCGAGCTTGGCTAGGTATTTTCTTTTTTACCTTTCTGAATAATTTCATATAAAGTTACCAATCTCATTTTTATATTAATATTCTTAGTATTTAAAATATTTAAATAAAAATTTTCTCTGGTTTCTTTAATTTCACTATTTACTTTATTTCGAAATTTTTTATATACAAGCCAAGCTGCATCTGTTCTTTCGTTCAAAAATGTAATTTATTTTAGTTTTCGCTTAAGAATTTTTCTTTGAATTTTAGAATTACAGCATGGTTTATTTTTGCTTCTATTAAAGGTAATCTGTTTACTCTGCTAATCTATTTTAATAAAAAGCACCTGTTACCGAGTAATTAACAAAGAATAGAAGCTATCATAGGCCTTATCTGAGTTGTCAAATGTTGACAAATAATACCAATTTATAGATGGTATGCATGATGACGTCACCCATCAAAGAAACTTGTTTTGCCGCCATGATTGAGACCAAGTTGAGACCTTCGGGCATAGAAATAGAAGGAATGTGCTCAAAGATTGAGATAAAACAAACGAAAATTTAAAAAAAAAAATAACCAGCCTACCTTTTTACTTTAAAAAGTCAATTGAAGTAAAAAATAATTTTTCGTGCCTTTCATAAAATAGGAATTCATAAAGTTAAAAAAAGGCAAAAGTATGTCGGAGCGTAATTTTTTCATTTTAAATTTTAATATTAAAGGCCCACTATTTTTTAAATTGATGAATTCCTATTTTAATGAGAGGTATTAAAAATAATTTTTAACTTTTCATTGCACTTTTTAAAATGTATGCTTATTTTTTTTAGTCATAGATTTCCAAATAATTTTAACCCATGCTTTTGCTACAACTATGTAAAAAATGAAGAAAACTGAATACTAGAAGTAACCCATTCCTTACCCCCAGCATGAAAAATTAAATTAAAACACCTCCAATCCTTTCTAAGAATTCAAATTTAGAAAATTTTTATACATGCACTGGAAATGAATCAATGTGCCCCTCGATCAAGAAGACCCTCCAACTGCTGGAAACATTTCGATAGGAAGTCCTCAAACATCCTCTGTGCAGCCCCGACATCTGCCCATGTGACTCCCTTACTTTCAGCTCCATAAAAAATCGCTGACAGGTCATCGGTTCACTTGCGACAAAGTGTAGAACACCGTGAAAAATGGATTCATATGCAACCCAGGAGTTTCAACACTGAAGGCATCATTCACTTCTTACGCTCTGAGATCAATGCATCGTTATCAAAGTTAATAATGTGGAGGCATCTTTTGACACAATAACTGTACATCAAATATTCGTTAATTAAAATATTCTGTAAATAAAATATTCGTTAGATATAAACGTAGTCTTCTTTAGATTAGTAGAATCTATAAAAAGAAAACGATAAAAATTTCAGGTGTATGTATTTTTAAACAGTCTGCTTAAAAACAGTGTGATATCTACAGTTAAATGTATCAAAACATTAAAACTAGTGGAGAATGAAGATAATAAGAAGTCATCATTTAGAGCTTATTATTGGTTGAAGCACGGTTAAAAATACCTTTTTATGGTGTTACAATGCATGAATTTTTAGTGCACAGGCTTCCTTTATAGGAGGTGTTGGTCCAAAGACTAAAGCCTGTGCACTCACTAAACCGTCATGCATTGTTACATCATCATAAAAAAGCATTGTTAATCTTATTTTTCAGTGCTCAGGTTTAAGTTTTATGAGGTGTTGGCTGGACCAACGCCACCTAAAAAACAAAGCCTTCTCACTGCCTGTGGACTGCGTCATCAAACCAAGCATGACAATCCAACTTAAATTGTTTACAACAAACGAATAAACGCCGATTACAACAGGTGCTTTTTCGTCCGTTTTAAACAATGTAAGTTGAATTATCAGCCCAGATTTGATGACGCAGTGACCAGGCTTTGTCTTTTAGGTGGTGTTGGTTAGACAGGCCCCGGCGCGGAGAAGTCACGTCACCATACAAGTTCGAGTAAAAAAGCAACCTTCATTGTTTTCATCTTGGATTTTAACAATATTTTTCGTTCGTTAGAAACAATGAAAATAGTATTGTTGGCCGGACTACTATGATCAGGTGAATTTTCTGCGCCGAGGCAACACCTCCTAAAGAGAAGGCCTCTGCACGGAAACGTCATATATTGTTACGACATCATCCGAAGACATGTTTAATAGCATTTCTACCAATGATAAGCCCTAAATTTTGTCTTCGCATGATGATTTAACAATATATGACGTTTACGCGCTCAAGCCTTATCTTCAGGAGGCGTTTGCCATGACCTGTCCTTCTCTTTCTCTTTGGCTACGTACCAACATCGGATTGCAGATGCTTGCTGTGTCGCTTTTTTCGTGAAACGTGAAGCGTTTATCACCAATTATCTGCCGTTTTTGGAAGCAGATGTACTAAGTTGGCGGCGCTGCTGACGCAAACTTTCTACTTTGACTGCGTACACGGTTCGAATTAGTTGGGAAATTGCTTGCGGTGCGGCGTTCTGTCATCTTTTCTGCCTGATTTCTGCGCTCCCGTGAAGTCGAAAATTTTCATTTTAGAAGTAATTTCCAAATAAATCTGCATTAAACTCGCATTAATCCCTCATTTCAACAACTAGAGCTAGGAAGATTTCAACTTTATACATCTTTAATCATCATTATTCACCACACAAATTTTATAAATTTTATTATAAGATTGGTTATTAATTTGAACCATGTTAGTTGAAATTATTTCCAACTTTTCTGTCGCGGGACAAACGTATTGTTTTTCAGTGGAGTTGTTTTACAGACGAGCTCTGTCACGAGGAGACCCCCACCCCGTTTTCTCCAGCTCGGACTGTGAGCCTTGTATTACGTCTGTCAACTACTGAACATCTTCTGATGTTTTTAACCAGTCATAATGATCAAAAAATTCGGCTTTAAGCAGCAGTTAACGAATTTAAAGTATCTTGTCGATTTTGAGTTAGTTCTACTATCGGTAGTAATGGGCGACACTAAGTTTTTTTAGTAATCGACTAATCGCGATTACTTTTTCGAAGGTATCGATTAATGGGATAGAAAGACTAAAGGGAATCCGCCTTTCTACTGACGGGGAACCAGAAGAAATAGGGTAAACAAACTGGTAATTTTAAGATATCGTTCATTACAATTGGAAAAAAATTTCTGTTCTTACAAATCAATTTGGCATTTAGGAGAAGAATCATTTTGGTAAAATTCCCTGACTTTTCCCATTTATCAAAAATGTCCTAACTTTTCCTTGCCGCTACTCACTCTGTTTTAGATATAATTTTAATGTACGCGAGGCTGAAAGCTCGTAATTAACATGCTCGTTAAGAATAAAATTGGCAACTCAGCAATTTTATTCAAGTTTTTTTGTAACCATTAAAGAAAAACAATTTGGAATAAGGCTATAAAAATGGAATGAGCTTTATTGTTTAATAAACTTTACAGTGTTTAATCAATGAATGAAGTTCTGAACGTATTTAATACGAGCAATCAACCAACCATTAAATTTTCGATATTTCCGATCAACAATGTATATACGACTCTCATCTCAGTTAAGTTCCGAAAAAGATTATTGGAACATACAACAACACTTCAGGAGAAGAAAAATTTATTAAAATTGGAATACTAATTGTAGACATGGATGATTGAACACACATATGGATGCTGCTTCAAACCTTTTCCTACAAAACCAACCCCCGTTATATGTGGGCTATATTAACTAATCAGCGCCGGGACCCGTATTTTTAGTTGGCTCTGCACTTCAGTTGCGTTCGATAGTTGAGTATCGATTATATTTCTATGAAACTATCGATTACTCGCTTGTTTCGATTAGTTGCAATCGATAATCCCGATCGCTAACTGTCGGTGAACAAAGACGAACGAGCGCGCTTGAGAACAGAAAAATGAAACAGTCGTGATCAGGGTCTATGGAAGTAAAGTATCTTTACTTCTATAGATCCTGGTCGTGATAGTCTTGAAGTGAAATCTTTTCACTAAAATCCTTAGAAATTATATTATCAGTTAATTCTTCATGAGTTCTAATAAAACCTTTATAATGAGACGTATTTTTATAAATTTGTTTCGGAAAGACTTAGTTTAGAATGTATATAATCGCGGAGCCCAAAGATGAGGACAACCTTCCCTGCCACTCATCGCAATGATGGAGCAGAAGTTGAAGATTGGGTAACGGCGCACTCACTCCCTCATTTGTCATATCATTTTGGTCAACAATAATCATTTTTAATATTAAATTTAATTATCTTAAGACGTTAACATTCTTGGTGATTATAATCTATCCAACGAAAGTTAGAGTAGGCGTGTCCAGTTATACTTCTAATTTCAATTGTTACACATTGTTAATTTTTCAACTTTCGTTGGACAGAGTACTTATATATATATAATCAGAGTACTTAATGTAACTGAAAGTTAAACTGGTGAAAAAAACTTAGAAACCTTGAGTAATGTTTAAATCTAATTGTACACGTAAATTGAGTAATTTTCTTTTTATTTGAATTCTAGTCAAGTTTTGATTGGCCTTTTATTTAAATAGAATGTTGTTCTAAAAGATTTAACATTAAAATAAATTGTAACTGTTAAATTCTTCATTACTGTAATGGTTTTCGTAAGCGTTTGTCCCTTTATTCTTGTCTATTGCTAAATAAATTGTATTTTTTCACTTTACTTTCGGAGTTCCAAATTGTCAATTATCTTGGGCATAAAATCCTCGTGCAATCTCCTACTGGGTCGAATTATCTTTGATTTTATTTCCTATCCGAGAAACACGGTTAGAAAGTACGTTTGGGCTTCGACTTAATTTCTAAAACTTATTCCAAATTAATCATTCTAAGTTATTTAATTAATAAACTGGGGTCCTGGGTCCATTACAATGGCGCAATCGCGAAAGGATAATATTTATTATTGTGGGTGTAACGTGGGATTTAATAATTAAGATTTAACGACAGCGTTACAATGGACCATTCTTTAAAAAAAAATAACGGGTGGTCCCAGAGTAAAACTAATATGCAAATTGTAATAAATTTCAATTTTTATTGATGTTGTCATCAACGGTGTAGTTAGGAGTCATTAAAGTAATTAATATTTAGAAATTATAATTGATAGTAAAATTCTATTGACGATTAAGGGTTTTAAAATTGTATTTAAAATTAAGTTTTATTGACAATGTGTTTGTGAGCTACGTTATCTCTATCCTTGACATTGGAGTGGAAAGTTAGAAATTTCCTTTGTGTGGAGAAACCTAGCAAAGAAAAATGAATCAGTTTTAGTAACCGAAATTAAAATTTAATAGTAAAGATGGAGTTAGTAAACCAGCCGTTAGAAATTAACTTAAATAATGAGTACTTGGAATTAATCCGAGAAATAACGATTTATGACAGGGAAACAGACATCGAAAAGATCTTTCGGTTTGCGGAAGAGGTGATCGCTTGCACTGGAAAGTGGGAAGTAGTCTCTACTTTCGTGATTGCAAAATTACGGCTAAGAGTTACGCATTGTGTTTTGTGTGAGAGAGTGGGAGATTTACTGCTTTAGACAGTTACGGCGAGTTTAAAGATAAATTGTTAATGAGATTTGTTAGAGATACACCTAATCAGAAGGAAAATAATTTCAATATTTGTGTACAGAGGAAAAGAGGAGAAATACAAAATTACCCAACGTGGATAGCAGCTATGGGGAGAAGACTTATTACCTTCAGTAGAAGAAGAGGAGGAAGCGCACGAGATATCCAAGAAGGAGATGAAGCATTAAATCATAATGCAGAGAATACGAAACCGTATTGTAGTATGTTAATTACCTTCCATAAATAAAAAAAAATTTTAAATTAAATTAGTATTATGTTTAATGTTTACATTTCCTGGGAATAATGACATATAAAACTGTATCATGTAAAGAATAAAAGGAGAGATGTAAGACAAATAATAAGCTATCAAAGGTAAATAAAACAAAAAACAAGGGTATAAGCTAGTTACAAACAACTGTAAAAGATACACTATTTCAAAAATATTATTAAAACCTATAAAGTAAATAAAATGAGGCAACAGTTGATGAGATAACTTGATTGTTATAGCTTCTTATTAAAATGGACCCAATTAGAGATAACTTCACTGGCGAGAACAATTAAAGACACTACAACGTACCGCATATGATAATATTAAAAACTTATATGTTCGTTCAGTGCATATCGTTACAAGTTGTTTAATATATCACTTGCCACAAGTTTACATTGAAAATTTCAAAATATTACCATAATGGTATCATTAGCACAGGTTACCCTGATCTAAATCGTCCATCATCCAACGTATTATTCACTTTTTTATATTCGTTCATGACATATCCTTACGAGTTTATTGACAATTTATACGCCGTATCTTGGAATTGGAAATTTCCATTAGTACCGTAATGGTATTAATAGCAGACGTAACACTGAATCAAATTTGTCCCTCCGAATATATTAGCTAGTCTTAGTTATTCGCTCAGGACATGTCATTTCCACTTCGTATATAAATTTGGCCCCATTTTATTTTTAAAATAAAAAAAATCATATTTGTACAAAATGAAATCAAAATATATACAATATATACACAATTTATTACTACAACATAGACTCACTGACGCTTTAATATTAGAGAGCGTTGTAGAGCGTTGTAGCTTTAATATTAAGTCTACTAACGCTTTAAGCACTTCACTTTTTGTCGGAGTAGCACAAACGAAAGTTTTTCGTGAGAAGTCATCGACGGCTACTAACAGGAATTTGTTTCCATGGATAGAAGTGGTAGGCATTAGTCCCACTGTATCCACGTGAAGTAGCTGTAAAGGATATGTTGACCGTTGACCTTGTACAATGTTATGGGGGGCGTTGCATAATCGTGCCTGAAGGCATGCAACACATGGTTGGTTATCAAGTAATGGCGGAAAAACTTCAAGACAGCGCATGCTATGGTGTTTCACGGCTGCGGTGAGTTTTTTTTACGATGGATGGCCCAAAGCATTGTGAATATCACTGTAAGTGACAGCCATTGAAAGTATTGGGGGGGGGGGGGTCCGTTCGGGAAACTGAATGGATATTTGAGACCACGGGAAGGAACGAGAGGTCCTCCACGCCCTCCTGCTTAGCGATGGTCGTGGCCTTGGGTGAAGTAATGGAATAACCAGCTGCGCCGAAAAGATGACTCTAACCCTGCTTTGATAATTGACTCAGAGAGACAAGATTAAGGCGCGCGTTTGGGGCATAAAGCGCGTCATGGAGTTTTAAAACTGCTCCTGAATCTAATAACACGCCCAGTGCCGATGGCAGCAATTGTTTTCTTAGTGTCTGCAGTATGTATCCACTTATGACAGCTTTGAAAAGAATCAAAGAACTGTTTTTCTGTAATTACGTGAAACGAGCTGCCCGTGTCAACTATTCAATCCTTGTTTGGAACACCAAAACAGCTGGCTGCAGGTTTCTTGCTTTGTCCTACAGGATTTGTGAGGCTTACGCTTAGGACATGAAGCTGATACACGAGGCATGCCCTTTGTTGATGCAGGATCCTGTGAACCAGAGGATATGGCGGTGCGTGAAGTAGCTGGACCTGCACTAATGGGATAAACTTTGGACGGACAAACCGTTTTTACGTGTCCTCGGCCTCCACAATTATGGCATGTTACGTCATTTGTTCGACGGGCATCTGGGTGTAGACGCAGGGAAGAAACAGTGGTGGCACACGAGCCTACACCTATTGAGGAATTTAGTGTAGTGTGGTCCTTAAAAACCACATTTAGTTGACTCAGGAAGGTTTCGATTGACATTGATGGATTTGATTGGACCGCGAATCTCAATGGAGTTGAGTTGAGGGAAGATCTGGGACCATAGAGTCAATCAAAATTTTATCATCCAGAACCAGGGACACGGTTCCAGCCTGAGCAGGATTTTGTACAGTTCTTGTTTTTGGAAGCTGACATTTTGTTTTCTGAGAAAGCAGTGTCAACCGCTGTTTGTTGCATTGTTATAGGGTTTCTCTGTAGAGTTTGTTTCTTTTTGTTGAGTTCGGTAGAAGTTTCCGTTTGAGTGGGAAGCGCAGTCCCTTGCTGTTAGCGCTTTTACTACATAGGCATTCGGATCGTCAGCGTCTAAGAAACGCAAGGCTGAGAGACGCCGCATTATTTCAGCCTGTGTCACTGAATCCAGCCTTCCATATCGACGCTTAATTGCTTCCCACAATGTATAGGGATTGTCATCTTGAAGCATGATGACAATATCCTCACTCACCATGCTCAAGAGCTAATGCCGTACTCTTGGCCAATCAAGGCACATGGGTGAGCAGGCTGATGCTTCTGTAGGGAGAGAGTTCTTTTCTTGGACATATTTGGCTAGCCCTTTGGTTTTGAGATAGGTTAAACTCGATACGTCCATTGAATATAATAGGCACTTGTTGGCTTAGGGAGGGAACGACCCTCTTCAAAATATGATTCCTCCATTTTTTAATAAAATAAAAAAAAGAAACCACGCTTTGCTACCGTATATTCAGAGGGGGAAGCAAAATTAATAGAATTTAAGGGGTGATACTTTAAAAGAAACCCCGAAACTTAAGAATGAACGTGGCTCGTTAATACACTTTTTTTTGGTTTAAAAAATGCAATATTTATTTATAAAATATGAAAATATTCTATACAAAAGAATGTTCTGTACAATATGATTTAATTCCGAAATAGGCATTAAAATTCTAATTACAAAAGGAAAAAAATTTCTCAGGATAAAGTAAAGAAATACTTGAATGTACGTTAAATACAGCAAAACACTGTAACGAGAAATATTAATCGCTATATTGAGCGAATTAAATTTAAATATAAAAAAAATTGAGACAGACCAATTCCTTATAAAGAATAAAGAAAAAATAATTCAAATTCTTATTAAGTGTCTAAAGCATGACTGCGAAATGATAATCAATTATTAATGGGGAATAAACAATTGAAATGTGCAGCATGGCGTCCCTTATGCGCGTTATTGTTGAAATAGCGTTAAAAGAAATTTCTTTATTAAATCATGGCTGCCGCGAGAAAGTGAAAAATTCAATAAGAATTATAAATGTAGGAGTAGTGTTAATTATATTAATTAAGTTGAATAGTACTCCTTTAATTAAAATGTGATATAATTAAAAATGAATAATAACAAAAAAACACAAAAAAAAGTCACCAGAGTACAATTTATGTACGAAATATAAAGAAATACAGAACTTGTGAAGAAGCTTAGATGAAACACAGATGAAACACAGAAGAAACATAGAAGAGACGAAGATCCAGCGAAGAAACGTTACAGAAACACAGGGAGGTACACAGGTTACAGATGAGGAGGGTCTATAATGGAAGTTCGATGATTCTTGATATGTAAATGACTATCTTGAAGAAAAACGTTTTCGGGATTTTTTTCCCATCAGCAGTTTTTAAGTTTTTTGAATGAATGGAAAATAATAACAAACAAATAAAACAATGTAGTGTAATACAATGTGTGATTTATGATTATTTTGATTGTTGTGATTAGGATTGTTGAGTGTAAGGGAAGTTGATATTATATTTTTATTAAAAATTTCCATTTATTATTAATTTCTATTGATGGTTTGGCTAAATTTTTTTCATTCGAAATAATGTTCATGGTTTCTTTTATTAGTCTTTTTTATAATTTATTTCTTTACTAATAATTTTGATTTTGTTCCAATCCGGATTATGATTTTGGTTAATGCAGTGGTAACGTTTCTTCGCTAGATCTTCGTCGTTTCTATGTTTCTTCTATGTTTCATCTGATCTTCGATTCTTCGTCTCTTCTGTGTTTCATCTAAGCTTCTTCGCAAGTTCTGTATTTCTTTATATTTCGTACTTAAATGTTTACTCTGGTGACTTTTTTATTGTTTTTTGTTATTATTTATTTTTAATTTTATCACATTTTAATTAAAGGAGTACTATTCAACTTAATATAATTCAATAAGAAACTAAACATCGAACGGCAGGGTAGGAGTAATTCGCAGAACATTGGAATGAAAATGAAAAAAAGTTAAGGACTGGACTATCGAGAAGTTAAATGCCATGCTGCAGGCTAGGAAGGACATGGAGGACCAGAAGGAGGGACGACTGGTCAAGCCAGAAGCTGGAAGTGGTTTGTCTGAAATAAAAAAAAAACAGTAATCACGGAAAGAACATCAGCAATAGTGAGGCACACATCCTCGTGATCACGAAAATTATTCGCGAGGGACAACTAGCTGCAGACAGTGATAATCACGTGGAGATGTTTTAATTAACGTTTATTAAAACAATATATACTCAAAATCACTGTCTGTAAAACAGTAAAAAAAAACTTAAAGATTTGAAAAAATAGAAACTTTAAATACATCTATTTTTACATAAAAAAATCTGAGTTTTCCCGAACAATTGACCATTCCTCAAAAAATTTGTTATACGAAAAATTTGCTATACAGAAATATGGTTAATACTCAAGATTTACATGCTCATCTAGGTTGGGACTAAAGTAAAAATTCGGTATAGGGGAAAAAGTCGTTATATTATTATCCACTATAGAGAGCTTCAACTATATGAACTTCAAAAATAATTTTCAATAAATTAAATCTACCTAGCGCACCTCTGTTATCATTTAATTTATTTCAACATAATTATGTTACCTGTCCAAATCTTAATAATGTCATAAATCATTTTTCTAATTTAAAGGAAGCAACTCGGTGGCTCTTTTTTAACTAGAGGCGGAGTTGCAAGTTAACTCTGCACATTTTTGCATTTGGATCACCATTTGCGGCACTACTGTACCAACAACTCGTAGAATGAAAGCCAAACAACTGACAGGTGATACATTGTTACGTCATGATATTTCGACTATTGTTAAACTTATTTCAACCAATAATAAGCGCAAAATTTGGTCGACTGATAATGTAACAATTGTAACACCTTAATTCCTCTAGGTGATTTAATCCATCAGACACCTTTTTACAAAAACACTCCCATTCTTATCTATTACTATTAAGTAATGTAATTTACTATATGTTAAAGAAAAAGAAAAAACAATACCACAGCTCGGATAAGATAGGACTTTAATTATTCTGTCTAGAAAAATATTTTTATTTACAAATTCCCGAGGGTTTCTTCTTTTGGATCAAAGATTCAAACTTTTTAAAGAAAGAAAATAAGTGATGTATCTGAAAGTTTGGCAAAAAGTGTGCATGAAAGTGTAAATCCACCCATTTTGGTGACTTTTAGTTAAAATCATGAACGTTTGCAAAAAGTGTGCACGAAAGTGTAAATCCACCTATGTGGGTGCATGTCGGTGCAAATCTAGAAGAATAAAGGGAAGAGATTAGTAAAAAAGACATCACAAAATAATAAAGGGAATAAATGATACGAGGCCTTTCGGTCATTTTTATTTACAAAGACCTTCTTCAGGTATAAAATTTTTTTTTGAAAGTATAACTGTATTCTTCTCTCAGTAAAAGACATGAAAATAAGTTTAAATAGATACATTGTTGAGAGGTATTATTACATCAATTGATTGTTTACAACTTTAGTTTGACCATTTTAAATTGTTATAATCAAAGAATTTTTGTTATAATTGATTAAAGGTATATTTACATATTTTTATAATCAATTATAAATAACAATATACAAAAATTTTTTGTTGTAAACAATCAATTGATGTAATAATACCTCTCAACAATGTATGTATTTAAACTTATATTCTTATTTTTTACTGAGAGAAGAATTCAGTTATACTTTCAAAAAAAATTTTTATACCTGAAGAAGGTCTTTGTAAATAAAATAACCGAAAGGCCTTGTATCATTTATTCTTCTTATTATTTTGTGATGTCTTTTTTACTATTCTATTCACACTTTTTATTTATTTTTTTTTACATTTCGCAATTATTATTTCATGGAATTCTTAGGTACAATCAATAAAAATTTGTATTTCTCATTTAAGAAAACTTAAGGAAAGTCAACTGAATTTTCGTCCGTCTC
>JAHWFO010044476.1:0-13635 GCA_023313115.1 Rhysida immarginata | reverse complement strand
ACAGGGTGACGTAATAGTCAATACGTCATTCAGGGTCAATTTCTGACCATTTCAGTACTATGATATATTGACCCATTAATGTTTACAATCTTAGCATTTCAGTATGATATTTTAGGCAGTTCGGAGTTTTTATTCCCGTGAAAAAGTCTTGATGATATGCTCAATGTGGCCACCACGAACGTTTTGAACTGCTCGCAGCCGAATGGTGAAGTTGTTTATAACTCTATCCAGGATTTCTGCATCCACAAGGGTGCAGCAGTCGACGATGCTTTGTCGCAGCTGGTCTAGGGTTCTTGGTGCTGTAGTGAACACACTGTCTTTAAGGAACCACCAGAGATAAAAGTCACATGGCTTTAGGTCAGGACTCGTAGGGGGCCAAAGAAAGCCACCCCCGAATCGATCTGGAAACCTGTTTGAAATGACACGATTTCCGAATTTCTGATTGAGCAAGTCTAGCAGTTCATTAGTGGTGTGAGGCCTAGCCCCATCCTGTTGAAACCATTGATGTCGAAGCGGTATACGCCTCCTTCGCAGCTCGGGGGATGAAGAAGCTTTCCAACATGTTTAGGTAAGCCTGTGACGTTATGGTGCCCTCAAAAAAGAACGGACCAATGATGCCTCTTTTGGAAATCGCGCACCAAGCCATAACCTTTCTTGGATGAAGAGGTGACTTATGGATCTCATGAGGGTGCTGGGAACCCCAAAAACGAACGTTGTGTTTATTAACGTCACCTGACAGATGGAAGAAGGCCTCATCTGACACCCACAGGTTGTCCACAATGTCCTTATTGGCTTCCATTTCTGCTCCAAACTCCATCGCAAATTGTTGTTGCTTCTGTCTTCCAGTGTTTGTTAACTCCTGATAAACATGGATTTTATACGGGAACAGGTGTAAATCCTTTATCCAAATTCGCCACGTCGCGGTATACGACAGCCCTTCTTCAATGGATAGGCGGCGAACAGATTTTTTGGTAGGGGAATCGACCAATCTTGTGCGAACATTTTCGACAACTTCGGCCGTTCGAACACGAGCTTCGCTCCCGCCTTTTTTCTTGCCTTTAACACATCCAGTGGCACGAAATCGCATGACAAAATCCATGATTGCTTGCCTGCCTGGTGCGTCTCGACACTTATACTCCTTCCGGAACTTTCTTTGCACGGTTACAGGTGATTTTGTCTCGAAATACCATTCGACAACCTTGCATTTCTGCTCTGTTGATAAAGCGGGCGCCATTTTTTAACAATACGATTTTCATGCAGCGCCGTTGCAGCAATACAAACTCCAACTTGTATTTAGAAATTCGATATGGCGCTCATATTCTTTCAATTGTTTATCCCTAATGCACGTCATTCGAGTGAAATGGTCAGAAATTGACTGAATCACCCGGTATTATTTAACAATTTCGAAACGAGGCAGATAAACATTTCGGATCTGAAGATAATCCAGCAAATGAAGCGACCTATAAAGCGACATGCTGTCATCGTCTCCTTGGCTGTAGGACTCCGAGATTGCTGCATTCCTGAAAGTGGCCCGTTCGTTCGTGTTCATAGTTCGGGGAGAACTGGACGTTGCCAGTGGTGATACGCCAATCGTTTCACAGAGGAAACGACATTGTCGGCACTCGGACCGTATCAGGACTGTCCAAGCTGCAATCGATGAGGACCCTGGGAAGTCCATACCCTGCTAGCATGCTTACGTAATTCCAATGTAAATTCCAATACATAATTCCAACGTTAGGTCCATACGTTAGACTAACGCAGAAATGGTACGCTGTCTGATGGTTGGTTAGCCGTTAGATCTGGGTTATTTTTAACATAATCCCAACATTAATATAACGTATTTCCAATAATTTTCTAACATAATCCCAACATTAATATAACGTATTTCTAACAATTTTCTAACATAGCCCTGACATTAATATAACGTATTTCCATCAATTTTCTAACATAACCCCAACATTAATATATTATATAGAATTCTATAGAATATATTCCCAATGATTTCCTAACGTGATCCCAACATTAATATGATGCTTTCACATCATTTTCCCAATGTAACCATGTTCACTAACCAATATAACCAATATATCTCCATTCACTATAAAGACATTAATTCCTCCAGCTAAATTATTATAAAGCCTATTCTTAGTATTTAACTTTATATTGTTATTATCTATTGTCCTTATCTGAATCCCCTGCAAAATTATGAAATTGAATAATTGCAAGTACAAATGATTAAATACAAGAAAGGTTTGAAATAAACAATTTTATTTTAAACAATATTATTCCTTTGCCTGCGGCCTCCACATTTATCTGGGGCGAATCGCAGAAAATCCTTCAGAAAGGCTTCTATAACACTTAGCGTGACTTTCTCGCCAGAATTTATTTTAGCAGCATCTGTAGAAAAAAAAATACATATATATAATAATTTGAAACTATACACTAAAAATTACAAAAGCATGCAAAATAATAATAATAATAATAATTCAGAATGGCCAAAATTCATAGTGTCCCAAAAGTAGTGATGTGGGATGGGTAAATGCCCCAAAACTGAGTATTTTGAAAAAGAAAGTATTTATGAAGAGTAAATGAGTAATAAATTTTTATGTCGAATTAAAACATATAAAATTTACGTCATACAAAGTTTTTCATATTTTTTAACTAAAAATTTTCACCAAATTCTTAAAAAAAAAACCAAAAAAACAAACAAACAAATATTTAAGAAAATATTTTACATACACACAAAAAAGAAATCATATACAGGTGAAGAAGATAACAGCCTAGAAACAGATAATTTGTACAAATCTTCTGAATCTAACAAGATATATTATACGAATAAAAAATAAAACAGAAAGTTTTAAGTTTACATTTATGCTCAGATGTAAATATAATTAAATGAATTAAATGACGTTTAGGTACATTAAAACAAAGAACTATAGTTCCATTTTAATCAATTCATCGTGGTGACGATGAATTAAATAAGCTATAAAAAATAATCTCATATTAAACGAACAACTTCCATTATTATTAAATAAATAAACGTCGTTTTCTAATAATACGATCATTATTAATGACTCTGGACAAGTAATAATAGTCTTATACGTATGTACAGTTTATCCTACTTGTTAAAATACAAGTAAAATTGTTATTTCTATTTGTACTCAAGCAAACACAAGGTAATATGGATTTCAGATCAAAAAAGATTGCATACCTTATATGATTATTCCGTAGGAATAAGAAAACAGCAATTTCTTAAAGAGAAATAAATATTGTTAATATGATGTGAAAATAGAATCCCACAAAATAAGTGTTAAAAAGTTACATCAACATACAAATAATTATATTGAAACAAAAAAAGCAGGAAGCGAGTGTAGATGTCAATCTTCAATAGTCAATTGTCAACCAGAAATAAAGGCGCGCTTTCAGTCAAATTAGATCAGAGACGTTTGTAAAAGGCGCGCTTTCAGTCCAATTAGATCAGAGGCGCTTACTGAATTAGATGCTGCATTGCTCTTCTGCGCATTTTTACTGCGCACATACGTCAATTAGTGAACATCCAATCATGGATCGCCATTTTATACGAGCCATGAGTGAAATTATATTACGATTTCCCAACGAGTACCAAACGTAGGAATTACTTAACATCTAACCGTTATCTAACCGAACACTTTAATAACAAGATCTGAACATTTCCATTTTCAGCTCTTACGGTTTACCAACCTAAATACCAGTTTCCAACGGAAATATAACATATGAGTGCTAGCTGGGTAAGGGCACACGGAAGGGAGCTGCAGGTTAATGAGGCAACCATTCGACGTGAGGTGCATGAAGACCTCCGTTACAAGTCGTATGTGTTGCGGAGGGGACAGTTCATGTCCGAGACAACCAAAAAGAATCGAATGGACAGGGCTAAGCGCCTCCTCAACATGACCACGAAACTTCACGACTACATCCATCCCAATATGTGGCCCTCCAGCTCCCCTGATCTCAATCCTTTGGACTATTACATCTGGGGCGTCGTTGAGAGGGAGTCTAACAAGCATCCACACAAGACCGTTAAAGCTGTCAGGCCAGCTATTGTGGAGGCAATGGCAGAATCCAGAAGACCCACCTCATTGCTGCCTGCCAGCGGTTCCGAAAGCGTGTGGAGGCTGACTGTGGTTTTATTGAATAACATTATATGTATTTTGTAGTCCTTTGCACAAAAATGTAAATTGTATTAAAGGCTTTGTGGTATCTTAAGTGTCTACTCCTTTTACCTGCGGACGTCGTTTTGTTCTCAAATAGCTGCCGCACCCTGTATATAATGTCTGGAACTTACATGTTAGTTTGGGAATACTAAATTTACAGAGTTAAGAAACCTAGACGAATAAACTTACATTGCGGTAAAATTTAAACAGAGGGCAGAGAGATCAGTTACAATACGTCTATCAATCAATGTATTACAATTAAAAAAAAACTCGTAGACAGGAGTTTGATACATATAAGTTATCATTAAAAAAAATGTAGGGCGGAATGCTCGAAACAAAGAGCGTAAAAAATTTGTTTCATCTTTTCCAAGAGGAGCTGCATGTTAATACGAGAAGGAAACCAAATGACAGAAGCAAATTCTAAAATTGATCTGACTATCGTAGTAAAAAAGAAAAACTGAAAAGCCAAAATTATTAAAAGTTAAGGAGTTTCTGATAATACAGTGGGAAACTCGATAGATCTTGGAAACGGAAGTTTGGAATTAAATATCACACCTAAATCATTTGTAACAAATTTTTGTTGTTATTTACAATCATTTAAACGGTAATTAAATTATAGACTGTTATCAATTCCCTATTAACATAGTGGCATATTCCCTTAAGATCATATTTAAGAGCTGTAATCTAAAATTTAATCAATATTACAATTAACATGGATTAGTTTTAATAATACTTCCTTATTCATATTTACCAGATGAAAAATATTATTATACAATCAGGATTAATGATTGTGAATACTCGTTCTTATATGAAATTACGAATATATTAATTTAAAATAACCAGTACATTCCCCGATTTTTTTAAAATTACACTCAAATAGTGTGTGATACAAATATGCCAATTGTTTTCTATATAGTAGAATTCATTTATAAAAGTATAATTATCTATAATAGTGTTAATAAAAATAGTTAGTACTAAAATGGTTAGCACGCTTTTTTGTGTATGTCGCATCCAGTCATCATTTTACTTTCTCGTATTCGATAGAGGAAATTCGACCTTGAGTTGTGTGTGAATTCGATAACTCAAAAAACGCAACGAGTTAGATGAATGAAATTTGGTATGTGGTCTTTGTGCCAAAATTGTAGATCTGTATTAACTCTGTACAAAATCTTTACATATGCTCTTTTTTTCACGGCTACATGGAAAGCGGGTTGTCTCGGGCATGGTCTTTTAATCTTATGTTCTGTGTATATAATCATATGAATATGTAAACTCCTTTTAATGAAGCTAAAAAAGAATAGAAATAAAATAAAAATTAAATTAACAATTAATAAAATAGAAAATACAATGCAAAAGGAGTTTACTTAGAATACTCATTGTTTTTTCCCTCACAACATCGACCCTTTTCTTCCTTTGCTGTGTATCTCCACCCAGTTTCTCCTGTGACTTTCTATTATCACTCCTTCACAGCAATTCTTCTGTTTTCCTTCAGCTATTTTCTTCAGGTATTTTGCCTATCTGTCATGGGTCTACTTCAAGATCTTCACCGTCTTTCTTCAACTTCTCCCTTACTTCATTACCTCCAATTTGGTGACTTTTGCATTCCATTTCCTATTTTATTAATTTTTAATTTAATTTTTATGTTATCTTATTTCTATTATTTTTTATCTTCATTAAAAGGAATTTACATATTCAGATGATTATATTATTATCAATCCACTCCTTACTACATATAATTATGTTCTGTGTACTCCCTTGTTGGCCTACTATATTTACTGAAGATGCGAGCTTTATCACGGCCTTCTAGAAACTACCACGCCTGAAACGCGACCACCGAAGATAAATCCTGTGCATTGAAACTTCATACGTTGTTACATCATCATTAAAAGGGCATTGCTAGTCGTATTTCTACCAATAATAAGTCATAAATTAGCCCTTCTAATGATGATGTAACAATGTATGAAGTTTCAATGCACAGGCCTTATCCAACACCTCCTAGAAAGAAAGCCAAACAACTGAAACGTCTGGGCGTGTTTCCAAACAAATAATAACGTTTGCATGGAGTGGTAGATACCTGAGAAATGTGAAAAAATAAGAGAAGAAAATCGTCCACATAGAAGAAACATAGATCGACTCAAATTTGGCTGTTTGTCCACCAACACTGAATAGATCCCTCTGCAACTGCAGCGGCACCATACGAGCACATTAAGCAGCTCAGCGGTCTTCTCGTGACGCGCGGACAGTATTTGTTGCTAAAAACGTAACATTAACTTGACAGTTTTATTAAGTTGTACAGTATTGCTAAGATTGGGCTGTAGCCAAATTCATGTAATAGAGGGGGCAAATATCGAATGTTCAGTAAAATAGCAGGCCAACAATAAAATGCACAGACTATAAGATTAAAAACCATAGCCCGTATTCACAATAAGCGCTCTTGCTCTTGCTCAAACAATTGTTGAGTACAAATTCAATATCCTTTCATATCAGCATAAGGAGAGTTAAGGCACAAATACAAAATTTCAGGATCTAAGGCCTTTTCGTACAAAAGTTATATCAAGATTTGTATTTGGAGCCTCGCGACCCCTGCCGAGGTCTCAGAGGACTATATCAATTTTAGTGTGTAATAGCTAAAATTTTAAGCAACACATTATAAATATAAAACATTTCAGGTTTCTGGACTTCTGGTTTTATATCTATAGCTTGATTTGAGATTGAGGCCGCAAGGCCCCTGCCAAGAGACTTATATAATTTTTAATATAGATTAGCTAAATTTTTAATTACCATACTAAGATTAAACAAAATTTCAGGACCGTAGGCCTTTCCGTTTAATTTTATAGCTTCAATTGTATTTCAGGCCGCCAGAGGCCCCGAGGCCTATACCAGTCTCCTTGTATATTGTCTATAATTTTTAAGTAACGCACTGTAAAAATATAAAAATTCAAGTTCTTAGGCCTTTTTATTATTCAAATGTTAGAGCTTATTTGTGATTTGGGCTTCAGGGCCCCTATGGAGACCTAAGAGCCTTATACCAGTTTTTCGTGTATACTGTATTAGCTAATTATTTTTAGTAAACTACTATAAGTATACAAAATTTCAGATTTCTAAGCCTTATCGTTCAAATATTATAGCTCTGTTTGTGTTTAGGGCCCCTGCCAGGACCCCAGAGGACTACATAAGTTTTAGTGTATAAGAGCTAAAATTTTAAATAACACACCATAAATATGCAGAAATTCAGATTTCTGGACTTCCGGTTTAAAAGTTATAGCTTGATTTGTGACTGGGGGCTCAGAGCGCCTGTCGGGACCCAAGAGCCTTATACCAGTTTTTAGTGTATATTAGTTAAATTTTTAAGTAATTTTCTATAAGTAAACAAAATTTCAGATTTCTAGAGCTTTTCGTTTAAAAGTTGTAGCTTTGCTTGTGTGTGAGCATGTGGGGCTCTGCTGGAGCCTATATTACTTTTTTTGTATATTTGCAATATTTTTTTAGTACCAGACTAAGAATATACAAAATTTCAGGTTCCTAGGCCTTTCCGTTCAAATGTTATAGCTTCAATTGTATCTGCTGCCTCGGGGCCCCTGGCAGCGTTCTAGAGGCTTATATCAGCTTCCTTCTATATTGGCTATATTTTTTAGTACCAAACTTTAAACTAAAAATATACAAAATTTCAGGTTTCTACACCTTTCCGTTCAAAAGTTATAACTTGATTTGTATTTGAGGCCTCGGGGTCTTCTGGCGGGCCCTAGAGACCTACCATCACATTTCTTGTATATTTGCTATATTTTTTTAGTACCACACTAAAAGTACCAGACTATGAATATACAAAATTTCAGGTTCCTAGGTCATTCCGTTCAAATGTTATAGCTTCAATTGTATTTGGGGCCTCGGGACCTCCGGCGGGGCCCTAGAGGTTTATATCACTTTTCTTGTATATTGGTTTTTGTTTTTTAGAACCGCACTACAAATTTACAAAATTCCGACAAGGATTTTTGCCGTCTTTGTTCAAAAGTTAAAAAAGAAACCATGAAATTCATACAAGTGGCCCCTGAGAGGCCCCGGACCACCTTAGAGGATTCACTATATTTTTTGCACCGTCGTCTGCATAGGGCCTACGTGTGTAGAAAATTTCACGCCTCTAGGTCAATCCTTTCAAAAGTTATGGCATGTGAAATACATGTTACATATATCTGTACCATCGTCAATAGGGTTTTAGATGATGCTAAAATTCTAAAAAGAAGTCTCATAATCATATGCTACAGCTACAACATTTCTAGAGCATTACTAGATGGAACTAGATGGAACCCGCCAAAATTTGACGGCAAACAACCAACACCACCTAAAGATAAGGCCTGAGCGCGAAAACGTCATACACTAACGCCAAAGCTTATGAGGTTGATTTAAACAATTAGTATATTTTCGTTTGTTGAAAACAATGAAGGTTGGATTGTTGGTCGGACTGCTATGGTCAGGTGACTTTTCCGCGTCAGGGCTTTGTATTTCTCGTTGGCCTCGCTGTAAAGCGTAGCCCACGAGAAAGATAGGCTCCGGCACTGAAAAATCACCTGACCAAGATAGGTCTATTAACAATGTAATTTTCATTGTTTGCATCTTATATTTTATCAATCAGTGTTTTTTCCTTTGTTGGAAACAATGGAGGCTGGATTGTTAATAGACCTATTTTGGTCAGGTGACTTTTCAGTGCCGGAGCCTGTATTTCTCGCTAGCCTCGCTGTAAGGCACGTTCACAAAGACGCGGTACATGCGGAAACCAGCAGCTGCGATGCGATGCGTCGCGTCAATCCCTCTCGTATTCACAAACACGCAGCAATTCAAGCCGCATGACGTTTCAAAATACTGCCACTAGGGGTAGTATTGCACAGAACAATTACTTCCTGTTAAAAGTAACCATCCGGTCTCCATTACTGGCAAATTTTTATGATGAACGTGTTTGTTGTTTTATTAGGTGTCGGAATATTTCTGTCAAACATTTCGGATGAAGATATACTTCTATATTTCTGTCAAACTCCATTTCGTATTTATTTCATCGGATGTAGATGAAGATATAGTTCTATTAGCTTCATTTCAGCGTCAGAGCACTCCCAACGCCTCTTAAAGATAAGGCCTGAGCGCGAAAACGTTATACATTGTTACATCATCATCCGAAGATACGTTTAATCGCATTACTACCAATAATAAGCCCTGAAATGCAATTAAACGTATCTTCGGATGATGTTATAACAATGTCTGACATTTTCACGCTCAGGCCTTATCTTTAGGAGGCGATGGCACTTTCCACTCGTTCCAAAGCTTCCGTTTTGGCGCTCTCAGGAAGATTACCGCTGATTGGTAGAAAGAATTCACGTGGCAACCTTGCCGCATATACCGCATAGGAAAAAGTTGACTTCAAACGATCTCAGACGTGACCACCGAGAGAGAAGGCCCACCAATAATAAGCCCTGAATTAGCACTATCTATGATGATGTAACAATGTATTAAATTTCAATGCGGAGGCCTTCACTCTCGGTGGTCACGTCTCAGATCCTGCTCGGAAGCGCAGATGTGGAATGAATCTGATTGGCTACCGCATTGCCGCTTCCGCACGTATCCGCATGTACCGCGTCTTTGTGAACGTACCTTTATATCATCATGCGGAGACATAATTTAGGGCTTATTGTTGGTAGAAATGCGATTAAACATGATCCCGAGGCCAACGAGAAAGACAGGCCTCGAAGCGGAAAAGTCACCTGATCATCTGGGTCCGAACAACAATCCAACCTTCATTGTTTCCAACAAACGAAAAAATACTAATTGTTAAAATCCAAAATGGAGACAATGAAGATTGGATTGTTGTTCGGACCTAGTTGGTCAGGTGACTTTTCCGCTTCGAGGCCTTTCTTTCTCGTTGGCTTCGACATGATCCCATATGACGATGTAACAATATATGACTTTTCCGCGCTCAGGCTTTATCGGTGGTGTTGTAACAACTGTGTGGCTTCCGAGGCCAACGAAAGACAGGCCTGGGCACTCAAAATTCACCTGACCATCGGAGTCTAAGCAACAATCCAACCTTCATTATTTCCAGCAAACGAAAAAAAACTGATTATTAAAATTTTTCATCATTAATTTGAACAGCTGAGGTTGGCATACAATAAAACCCTCACTGAACATCTGATGATTTATTTATTTAATGAATATTACGCCTTAGGAAAGATAGTGCCGGCCTGGGGACTAGATAACTGCTCCAACCAAACCCTAAGGTCATGTAAATAACGATTAGCTTTCAGGCCCGCAGTGGCGCAATTGGTTAGCGTGTTGGCGGTCTTAGCCGAAGGTTCTTGGTTCAAATCCAGGCTGCGGAATTTTCTTTATATTTTTCATCATTATTTTTTGTTCAATTTGTTGCTGGTCCCCTATTTACCTTCGGAACAAAACCTTCGCTGAAGTATATGAGTTATATGCTCTTTACACCCCTGAAGTTTCAGGATCATTCGTCAAGTATTTTTCTAGATATTCGACAAAACGTCTAAAATCTAAAGTGTCCGATTATTTTTGGGTAGATAGTGTGCATCAATGGTATATAAAATTCCTGCTTATAAGTATACTAGGTGAAGTATCCGGTGTCGCTCGGAAAGAAATATAACTTTTTCATAGAAAATAAAAGATACACTGTTTTTAAATAAAAGATTTAAAAAGCAAACGTTACAATTTTTTAACGCTAGCAAAAAAAAAAAAAATCCATTCAGTTCCAGGTAAATTGAATTTTAGAAATAAACTACAGTGGAAAATAAAAAATAAAAAATAAAATCCTTCCTTAGCGAGCACCTAGAAGCCAAGAAAAATATACTTGCCAAATTTCAAGATTCATAGTTCTGGAGATTTTGTGATGAATGAATGAATGAATGAATGATTTTACAATTTTCGCTCGCTCTTTTATATAATAGTATAGATTATTATGAAATATTATATACGAGGGTGAAAATTTAATAATGATCATAATGATACAGATTAGCGTAGGAAAGACGGACCGCAGATTCCTTTCTACAGTCCCAAAATATACGAGGGTTGTTCAAGAATTTTTGCCTCCTGACCCATAACTTTTTTATTTGTTAACCGATTTTCAAAATTCTTTTTGTATCTGATACTTACATTTGTCCTCTATGTAATGCACTATTCACTTTTCGACATAGTCCCCATCCCTTTCCATGCATTGCGTTAACGCGTGACTAATCGGGTGAACCCATCGGAGAGGAATTCCGGGGTTGTTGTCAATGGTCGAGGATTGAATGGCATCTTTCATCTCGTCGTCAGGACGCAACTCATGCCTCTTAAGGTGCTCTTTCTTCTTTGGGAAGTGGTGAAAGTCGCAAGGTGCAAAGTCTTTCATCTTTGAACTGCTGTTTTTCATCTTTTCATCCTCTGGTGTGTGGCGATCGTGTACGGACGGGCGTTATCGTCCTGCAAAAGGGGGTCCACAGCTGCCGTTCAATCCTGGTGTCGACAACAACTCCGGAATTCCTCTCCGACGGGTTCACCCGACTAGTCACGCGTGGAAAAGGATGGGAACCATATCGAAAGTGAATAGTGCATTACATAGAGGACAAATGTAAGTATCAGATACAAAAAGAATTTTGAAAATCGGTTAATAAATAAAAAAGTTACCGACCAGGAGGCAAAAATTCTTGAACAACCCTCGTAGTTCCCAGCATTTTTCATGATAGTTTTACAATTCCGTCAGCAGCCTTAGATCTGTTGATGTCACGGATGGAACGGTGGACTGCACGCAACCAGGAAGCCGTGTGGAAACGAATGCCGCGCAGGGGTTCCTTAAATTTTGAGAATAAATCAAAATCACAGAGGGTAAGATCTGGAGAGTATGGAGCTTGGTACAGCACTTCTCAAGTCCATCCCGCGCGCAGATAACACGAACCACATGACAACGGGCACTGTCCTGAAGATAATTGGTGGAGTGTGAGAAAGTGACCAATTTCCTCCGCAAGCCTTCAAAAATCGTGTAGCATTTGCAGTTTGTCCGTTGGGTACTTCGTGAGTAATCTTCATACCATCGCAATCGTATGCAACGGCTAGAATGCGTTCACGCACATTTTTGCCGTACTGTACAGCAAAATATCAGCTCCATAAGCTTCTACAAATACTTTGTAGTACTCCTTTGCCATACGGCCCCTTGCAATGTCAATATTAAGCCAGGATTGCTGGTCCAAATTGGAAAACACATTTCTCCATCGAGTTTCTGTTCTGACCAGAATGTGGTAACATTAGTGCCCATGAGCAGCGCGTGGAAATGGGCTCATCATGGAGAGGAGAAAGTATGGACTTGTATTTTAATAAATAGTGTCCAATACAGGTAGGATGGCACATATCACCATTCCCCTCCAGCACTGTTGTGATTACAATTAATTTCCAACCCTCGTATATTACAAAATGAAGAAATTACCCTTTTTTAACTTATACGATATCCCTCGCAAATATCCGGTAATAATTCGTCTATTCTAATTATTTATTCTTCCAAGAATTCTTCATCAGCTTCTTGATATATCTTTAATGCTTTGCCGGACTTGGTATACCCTACAATACATATGTTGCATCATAACTTCTCTGAATTCTTCGCAATTCTATAAAAAGCCGCAAGTTTGGATAGGATACAACGAAGCCTAACTGTAAGGTTCGATAGTAGGCTTCGGCAAAATTTTCTTGCCCTGTCCTGACCATTTATCCAAAGGGATACATAGTAAGGGCGTCATCTTGTATGGGTGCAGTTGGTAGGAATTTTTGTTATCAACACAGAACCCAGCAAGCGCTGAAGTTGCCAATCTGGTTCGCGAATTAGGAATTCGTGTCCTGCGTTATGTTTCTTTTTCAAAGATCTCAACTGCTCACGTGTGACACGTTCATGGCAACAGGGTTTACCGCTTTCATTTGCGATTCGCGTTGTTTGTGTTCAGTAAATTTTGTTTCACAAATACACTCACTCACCAAAAGTCATGGCACACCCCTCCAATCAGGTTCCCTGTCCGTAATGAGACAGATCCCGCTGCTTCCATTCTCGGAATGCAGGTGGACAGGACTCCTTGATATCACGCAATCATTGTAAGCAAAACTAGAAATGACAGCACGCCGAGAGTTATCCGCATTTGAACGGGGGATGATTGTTGGTGCCAGACGGATGGGTGCTTCAATATCAGATGTAACCAACCAATTTGAAGCAAAAATTGGCCATTCATCACTTTGTGTAGTCTAGCGGTCGCCGATTCTTCTATTTACTTGCTTACCATTTGCTCAATACAGCACGGAGCTAAAGGAGTGCTCCCTCTATCGTCTTTCACTCTTTCTCAATAGTCTGCTAACTCATTATCTCCAGTTACTGATCATTTTTAAAGATTTTCAAGAAATTGTTAAGTACTACGAATTCTCTTTTCTAAGAAAAGCC
>JAHWFO010044475.1:0-15195 GCA_023313115.1 Rhysida immarginata | reverse complement strand
TTAAAAATTTATTTGCACGTTTTTTTTTTCATCCTTTTGGAATTCATGTTACAAAAACCATATTCCTCAATCCTCTCCTTTTGTTTTTTTTAATATTTTTTTCAGATGTCTTCAAATCTTGTGCTGTTGAATATTGCATTCCATTGGCATACACAGAGCGTGATAAGCATCCCCAAACATTCTCATTGGGTTTAAATCTGGAGATAATGCAGGCCAGTCAAAGACTGGAACACCAATGTTGAAAAACCACTCCTATGTGCTTTTAGCGTTATGTACGGGAGCATTGTCCTGCTGGAATAGGCAGTGGGGTCCTCCCATTTCTTCTGCAGAATCGAGCAAATAATCTTCTAACAGAGCTTGGTATGCACTAGCATTCATTCATCCAGTAATGAAGGCAATATCCAAGATACTACCCCATCCAAAAGCTCCTCACACCATAACACCTCCACTTTGATGTTTTGAATAACACTGGAGCTCTTTTCTAAGGTTGTCCCAATGAAACTACCATGCATCTGGGCCGTCAAAAGTGATTGTTTTTTCGTCGCTCTACATCATATTCTTTCACTTTCAATCCCATGACATCTTTTCTTCTGCCCAAAGAAGTAATTTTTCTTTATGACAGTTTTTTAGAACAGGCTGCGACTTTCTCTTCTGGTACTGGAGGCTGTTACTCTTAAGAATTAAGTTGCAATTGTGGATTTGCATATAGGAATGCCATCTGTTGATGCAAGAGTACGTAGAGACGCCGATTTTTAACTTACTTCTCGAATTATTGCTCTTTATTTGACAGAAGGTTAATTTTTCAGGTCGTTCAGTTGACTTCTTTCGGTCATAATTTTCTCTTAACCTTAAGTAGGTTTCCATCATCGAGTGTGAACGTCCCAATATTGATGCAATGGATCTTGCAGATTGTCCAGATTTATGCAGATCAATAATGCGCCCCTTTTCCATGTCACTCAGGGTGTCTAAAAAGTACGACCAGTCGCAACAGGTCAAAGCCCATCGCAAAGCTCGTTTTGGAGCCACCAGAGACTGACTGGAAATTCGGCTATGTCCGATCGACGCAGGAACGATGCAGGCATGCGTGACTGGCTTTATTCATTTTAAATTTTCTCCCGATACGGACGACCCTCGATTCATAAAGTAATGACCGGTCGCGGTCGGCTGCCTCGGTGAGTAGAATCAAAATGGCAGATGAAATTAGAAAATTCAAGTGTTCGAGTGCCCAATACGTAATAAATACGAGGGTTGGGGCATAAGTCATGGCAACTATTTTTTTTTGTGAGAATTCGACCGTGAGTGGAAAATGTAAAATATATAGATGAAAGGACAAGGAATGGAGGAAAGGTATGGACATTTAACAACACTGAAATATTTTGCTCTTCATGTTTATTAAGGTAGTTGATATAACGTTACCACTTTCATGTTCCAGAATCATTACAGCACACATATCCATTCTAAAGGGCCTCAAAGTAGTCCCCTGAAAGTTCACAGTACGCTGCCAACGATATGACAGGCACCCATATCATCTGCTTCACCATTTCTCTCACCATGTGGAAATCTGGTCATCTCCTGTTGCACAATACGCATATTTGCAATGTCCATTCGTGTCCGAAGTTGTCTACCACGTAATGATTCCTTACCGTCCGTATAAGGTCAAAATCACATGGAGAAAAGTCCGGAGAGTATAGTGGGTGCTCCAATTCTTACCAAAGCCAGCAGAGACCGGCTATATTGATATACGAGCGTTGTTCAACTCGGGTTACATCCATCCAACAAAAGGAAATCACAGAGCCATCTGGTGTTGTGGAAATATACTATGAATGAACGGTTTCCTCGAGACGTATGACATTTTGTGATACCATCCCTTAGCTATGAGAAAAAAAATAGTTGCCATGACTTATGCCCCAACCCTCGTATATTTTGGAGAAAGGAGATGGCGAAATATGACGAGGAACCTTACTGTGACGCAATTTTGAAGGAAAATGCTCACAAATGCGCTGTCCATGGATAAACAAACGGAAGCAAACGGCCGCCATTCGTACCAGGTAACCTGTTGGCGACTGGTTGGACTTTTTAAACACACACTAAATCAGGCTCCTCGTGGCATTTTTGACTTTCAATGCAGCAGCTCAGCCTGGATAGCTGTAACTTGTTACCTTTACTTTTTCCATTCGTATGCTTTATGGAAATGTATGCAAACGTGAAAGATTAAAATTAACAAGAAAGGGAAGTCAAATAAAGGAAAAAGATAAGTGGCTGTATACAGGGTGATTATAAAGCAATTGCAGTATGCATCAACTAGATATCATACCAGGATACATTCTTAATAAGTTTCAATGTGTCCCCCTTGCACATCCCGGCACAGCTCCCAGCGTTCCACCGTGGCCCGGAAAACACTGCACAACATTGTGGTGTACTGTCCTCCACCGCGGCTGTAATCCGTTGTTTCAGCTGTGCAATGGTGCGTAATCCGACCTGGTACACCTTGGACTTGATAAAACCCCACGCAAAGAAATCCATGGGGGTCAAATCTGGGGACTGTGGAGCCCACAGTCTTGGCAAGCCCTGACCAATCCATCTGCCTGGGAATGCACGATTCAGGTAGTGCCAACGATGTTGGCCAAATGGGGGTAGCACCCCATCCTATTGGAACGCCACGGTATTCTAAATCCTTCATCTCACAACTGTGGCTCCAGGAATTGCTCCAACATGTCGAGGTACACGGTACCATTGATAGTCCCCTGGGCAAACATGAAGGACCCATAGACCTTTGACTGTGTAACTCCCATCCACACATTCATTATGGGTGTGAAAATAAATGAAATTCGTTAATGATTTCACCAAAATGTGTAGTGACTTTATTATCACCCTGTATTTATTGGACATGTGAAATGGTCTGATTTTGTTTTTTTAGTGTTTATCATTTAGAAGTTGTTCGTATTTTGTTTATTTTTTGTCAGTGATTATTAGACATTACATTTCATTTAATTAAACGCGCAATATGATGTGTGTAGTGTATCGTTGTTTTTTATGAGTAATGTGTTTGTCTTTATAATTTCTGGATGCACCTTATGTCAAAGTGAACATGACTGAATTATTCATTAACTTCTTGGTATTGAAATGGGAAGGATAATTACCAGCCATTTGAAGCAAATGCATGATCATGATACTTCATCAAAGAAAAAAATGATGATTAATAATGATAATCAATTCCTAAGATCTCAAGTAGGGTTTTTATAGTCTCACACAATTTTTATTATTATTATCATTGTTTGGGGAAGTCAAACTCGGATCGAGTCCGGAAGCCAATCCCAGAGGCGGACCCAAAAGAGGGCCAAAGCCCAAGGGACTCAAATGCGAGGGAGGGAAAGTTATGCACTCGTGGGAGTATTGATATTTGGGTGTAGGAATTTCCTTACGATGTGACAGGTGTTTAGAATTGTGGCTTTCTGTAAGGTTTTGTATAAGTGTGGGTTTAAGTTGAGTGTTGACAGGCTTTTGTGTAGCGAGTGTGGAATAACCCCAGTGGCAGAAACAACGATAGGAACAATGTGTACTCTGTTAACTCCCCAAAGGCGTTTTATTTCATGTGCAAGATCCGTATATTTAGTGATTTTGTCAGTGTACGTCTTTTGTAAATTGTGTGTGTTGGGGATGGAGATATCAATTATATAAGTCACTTTGTTTTGCTTATCTACGAGTGTAATGTCTGGTCTGTTTTGAGGGATAGTTTTGTCAGTGATTATAGCTCTGTCAAAATATAGTTTATGTGTGGTGTTCTCTAAGCCAGTGTCGGGGATATATTTATAGTAAGGAGTGTGAATGTCCCTTAGCTTGTGTATCTTAGCTAGATGTTGATGTATGATGTTGGCTACCTGGTTATGTCTGTGTAAATAATCTGTCTGCGTGAGTATTTTGCAACTGGATATGACCTGTTGGATGGTTTCCTCTGCGATATGGCATTTTCTGCAAGGCCCGTCAGTCGATTCTTTGATATGTTTGTTATTATTATTATTATTATTATTATTATTATTATAATCTAGGTGTTTGGTATAAATTTTTATTTTTGAATAATTTACAGATGCAAATCTACACTCACATGTGCATCACATTAAAAAGTTTATTTTTTCAGTTTTCATGGCCTTAAGTGCTTTTAGTACATAGACCTACCACCTTCTTCATATATGTGACATAATCGAGGGAAAGTCAGTGAGTAAGTTACAAATAGATATACACTGCTGGCAAAAATAAATAAAAATAAAAAAAATGCAACACCTTGAACGTTGTACAAGGCGGCTTCCATGCCCCTCCTGGAGAAAAATGGTTCCGACCAGATTTGCATGAAATAGTCAGTTTGGCATCTACTTTGTACTGAAACAATTGACTGTAGGTGTGGTGAGAACAACCGCAATGGCTCGCAAACGCCATCCTGCTCCTCTGCAACAACTAACGGGATTTCATTATTTCAAATGTTGAGTGCGTAACTCGGAAACTACTCGTTAGAATGAAACGTTAATGGTATATAGAGTTGTTTGTACCCTATTATTCCTCCAAAATTCATTATTCTAGGCATTGCAGAACTTGAGTTATTAACTTGTTGATCTTGGTGGTGGCATTTTTATTTCTGTTCATATCTCAGTTAGCATTCAAATTCAGATCCACATTGTATCAAAAGAAAATGTTTGTTCTGGTCACCTCTGTCATTGATTACAGTTATACACACTTTCAGAATCACCCTGTACATAAAAGAGGACATCAGAATCACACTGACCGACTCATCATCGCACAGCAAAATCTACTGAAGCCACAGACTCTAAACTCAGTGGGGTTATAGGACGGAAAGTGTAGGGGCATGCTAAGACTGTTTTCAAAATTCAGACCCCACCCCCCAGGGGAGCAGAAAGCAGTTGCTTGTTAGATCGCCCGACTCCACCCCCAGGAAATGCAGACATTCGAAATTTTGCAGTAAGATTTCTAGCTACCATGCAAAAAAGTAGTTTACCCGATTTTCGATATTCAAATTTTAAGGGTGCGAAAACTGAAAAAAGTCGTTTTTGGAGGGGGGGGGGGGCTTCACAAAATTTTCTGATATTTTGATGCGCACGAGGATGTAAAAGATATACATGTATATAAAAAGGGAGCATTCGTTGATTTTTGAGAATCGATCTTTAGGGAGGCAGAAATAAAAAAAAAATCCCAAAATAGGCCTAATTTTGACGTTCACATCCAGTCAACCCACTCTGTGGTAAATTCACGTACGACTTAGATATTTGAATCAAGAATAATTTGCAAAAAAAATAACTTCTGCTTTTTTTTATATTTTACCCCTCTTGCTCCCCTGTAAAAATTTGAGTTTTCTCGCAGTTTTTCCAGTGTTTTACGAGTAAAATTAACCTAGATCAGGGATCTGCAACCTGTGGACCGCGGTCTACTTCCGGTTTCTTTTCGGCTTCCTACTGGATTGCACGCGGCCCGCGAGATTTTTTAGAAACATGTAATGAACAGCCAGAAATAGGATAATTTTAAATTGTTTTTTGGGAAACAGTGCACTTTATATTAAAAATCTGTAATTAAAAAGGTTGCCGACCCCTGGCCTAGATTTGATTTTTGGTACGGTGATGGCAATTAACGAGACCAACTGTCTGCTTAGTTTATTTTTTGATTATCTGGATCCCCTTTTCCAGTATTTTATGTGTTCCACTGTAACACTCCATAGGTAACAAGGGGAGGTCCAGATTTCCTTCTCACTGATTTTGATCAGCTTTAACATACAGCTTGAAGACCATCAAAAAGTCACTTGTGTGAAAGGGTTTAGGTCAACACTCCTTCATTTTTAAGAAAATCGAGGTCAAAGGTCATGGTGCTCCACTTATACAGGGTGTTTCAAAATTATGTACAATAAATTTAGTGACATATTCTTCAGGTCAAAAGAAGACGAAAATGTTCTATAGCACTTGGCCTGGAAGCGATTTATTTACGCGATACAGCCAACTAAACCCGTGGCTCCAAATTACAGGAATTGTTCAAAGTGCCCGCCACCAGCTCGCACGCACACTTCGGCTCGTTGCATGAACGACCGTCTGATGTCATGGAAGAGTTCGTCGCCAGCATTACGAACGGTTTAGAATGCATTTTCAATTCGCTGTCGCAGATCCATAATGTTAGGAACTTCTGTGCTGTAGACGATCGTTTTCACATGACCCCACAGAAAAAAGTCCAAGGGATTAAGGTCGGGTGATCTGGCAGGCCAGGCTACCGGTCCACCTCGACCTATCCACCGATTCGTGTATGCAGCATTAAGGTGTGCTCGCACAACGTGGCTGAAATGTGCTGGAGCGCCATCATGCATGAACCACATGTTAGATCTTATCAAAAGAGGAACATCTTCCAATAATTCTGGCAATGCATTCTGCAGAAACAAAAGATACGTTCGCCCAGTCAATCGTGGCGGCAACACATAAGGGCCAATTAAGTTATTTCCGACAATTCCACACCAAATGTTCACGGAGAAACGCTCTTGATACGCTCGAGCTCTGGTAACGTGCGGGTTAGCATCTGCCCAATGGTGCTGGGTGTGAGAATTTACGATTCCTGTCCGGGTGAAGGTTGCTTCGTCCGTGAAAAGTATCTGGCTGAGACAACTAGGGTCTGCAGCATGACGACGACGTATCCATTGGCAAATTATCGTCCGCTAACTACCGTGCTTCCCTACTCTATGATATTGGATTACTCGCAAACAAATCGTTTTCAGACAAAGTGCTATAGAACATTTTCGTCTTGTTTTGACCTGAAGAATATGTCACTAAATTTATTGTACGTAATTTTGTATACGTAAAGATCTACACTTCTTTCAACTGACGCGATGGCTTAATGGTTAAAGCGCTTGCTTGCCTGAAGAAACAAACATTGCTAGTTCGAATCTCGCTTACATCAATTTTTTTTTTTTTAATGAATACGTTAAAATTAAAATATTACTATAACTAAAAAACTTCACAGTCAAATAAAATCTATTTTGTTTATTTTTTCCACTTACGTTTGACAAAATAAAAATAAATAAATTGCTTTATTTCATTCATTATCAAAAACAACTTACCGAAAAAAATTTAACATAAAAGTAATAAAATATACATAAAATTCCCGATTAATAATTTACATTTTGACACTTGATACTTTATTTGTCATAGAAACATGTCTATTTGAATATAGCAAATGTTACAGAAACGGAACACTTCTTGGCTTATCATTTTATATTATAGAAAAGATTTAATATTGTAATACAGAAAATATATGAACAATCAATAAATAAATAGTAAATCAACAAAAAGGAATAAATAAACAGTAAAAAATTTAAAATTTTTTATCTGACTGAAGTTTTATAGTAAATATTTTAGTGGGACGGAGATCTGGATCTTCCTTTGTATGCCACATGATAGATGATCGAACTCAAAAACAATTCAAATTTTAGATTTATACACATTAGTAAACTTATATTTTGGTTTAAATCTGCAGGGTAATGACAATTGAAAGCATTATCTGTAAACTACTTTCGAAATTCTGTGAAGGCGATGTTGACATCAACCATAAGCCCACAGTCATTCATCCAATTGCCGACTTGCGTAAAAGCCTGATGAGAAGAAAGCAAAGCTAATTTTTCCAGTTGCACCGTGGGTAATTTGTTCCCGAGCCCCATTAACATTGGAGTGATGCATCCGATTAAATCATGTTTGGCATTTATGGCTGTATTTGAATGGTTTGGCTGGTATTAACACCCCTTTCAACTACTATGCTCATATCAGGACAGTGTTATAGTGGCCGCATATTTTGCCTCGCAAGGGTTCTTTAAAGTGCAGCCAGCAAACGACTACACGGGACTAATCTTTATTTCAGTATTTCCATCTACATTCATGGCCAGGAAAACTTTCTTCATACGACCAGAGTGGAACATATCTCTTTTGTTATCTAGGCTTCTTCCATGATGCACTCCTTTACAGTTTTATCCAATTTCCTCGATCCATTTTGCATTCAAATTATGCTTTTCATGTTTTCCCCACTAATTCTTTCAAATTTTCAGAGATTCCTTCTTGTCTAGTTTTTCATTTGCGGTTGCTTCATTCTCCTTTTCAAGTGCCCTGTAAAAACGATGTTGGTTTTCTCAGAATTGTGAATTCTTCTGAAACTAGAATGCTCAATTATTTATCTCTTGATCTTCTGAGCAATGGCCTCAATTCTTTGTTTTAGCTCTTCCACTATCACTGCAATTTCCTTCTTTTCCAGTTCATCCTCATAATCAGGCTGTTTCTGATGCTTGTCTCCTTCACTCTTCCTAGTCACCTACTCTACAGGATACTTAAATCTAGATTCAAAGATCAAGAAAGTCCATGTCGTCATATCATCCATTTTGGTTCTTCCTTCTTTACAGTTTGCTTTTCTCGTATTTTAAGCCCAATTCTTCGACAACTATGTAAGCTGATTTGCCCGAGCTAATGTTTATGTTAGAATAGACTGGATGGCTATATTAACTTTCTAGGATTTTTGCCAACATCATTTTATTGACGATTCAGTTTTGTTTCAATCTGGCCTAACTTTTAAATTTCTTGTGTTCACCAGGATGAAATTGTTAATGTGGAGCAGATTTCGTTGGATCCTTCATAAGACCAGTCTCCTCATATGGTTGAACCTATTCAGCATAGCCCATTATTCTATTAAAAAGAAACTGCCCCAGTATTGAGCCTTGGGGATACCTTTTCCCCTAATAATTTCGTGGTTATTAGGGGGAGGCAGTGGCCTGGCACAAGTATTTTAATATTTTGTATAAAAAAAGAATCAATTTTGATGTTTCTTTAAAATTAAGAATATTGAATTTTTAAAGTTGTACACAATTCTCAGAAATATTAATGTGTCATTACTGATGACAAAAAAATAAAACAATCGCAATTTTTATTAAAGAGTAAATGGAGAATGGTCTTATGAGGATTGGGTTTGGTTTTTTTTTTTACGCCAAACCTCAGATGTTTTAAATTGGAAGTTTTATCAATAATAATTTTAATATTTTTCTTTTTTTTTTTCATCCTGGAGAAGAGTGGCAGAAATAAAAAAAAAAAAAACTACTAAAATTTTGTATGCAATGTTACATTGTTTTCTGTTAATTCTAAACAAGCAAAAACAAGTGCAAAAGTCTTAACATTAATAACTGATATTATTTTGCACGTGAATCCGCTTGTGTCATTGCTAATTTGATTGTCAATTATTAATTCAATCCCTCAAGACTGGAGTCCAAATTAATATTCATTTAGAAATTTTCGATTATTCTATTTTAACAATTTTCTCAAAATATAATTTAAATACTTGGTTACATCAATAAGGAGCGCTAATCATTTGCTCAAAGTAGTATTTCCCAATATTTTCCCAAATTTCGAAATATGAATGTTACTTGCAAGCACTGTCAAGTGACTCGTTAAGACAGTCTAAGTTCTGCATGATTATCTACTCTTGCGCTCCACTGGCTTCCTTGAGGCATCTGCCTCCGCTTTTTACTGCTCATTTTTAAAGATTTTCAAGAAAATGTTACTTTCTAAGAACTATCAATTCTAAGAAAAGCCCGAACAACAGGAATTCAATTTTGTTTCATAATTCACAGAAGTGGGATGGAATCTTCATTACATGCCTTAATGAATGAAAATGGAAAATGATATAATAACACCATTAAAAAATACTCTCGGATCCTAAAGGTTCCACATTATCAAAAGGACAGGATAAAATAGGCCCGCTTTAGAGCCCACGTATGAAAACCAATACCAAATTTAACAAACAAAAAAATAACAAAACATTATTGAATACTAATGTAAAATTGATTCAACAGTCTTTTCAAATGGACACAAGCTGTCAAGCAATCAGTGGAAACACTGGTAGACTGTAGATCGTATGTCATAAGGCAGATTATTCCACATGGAGATTGCACTACATGGAAATCGCCTAGATATAAAGGCTGACGTAATATTCGGGGTCACGGACAAGAATCTCCTAACTTGTCTGATACTATTCTCTGACTTGAACCAATGCCTGACAAAAGCTGCGGGATGGTTTTCATTGCGAATCGCTTCCGCCAATTCGGCGGTCAAAGCAACTTTACTAATGGTCATGACAGTAGGCAAGTTGTACTTAGTGCATGCAGACATCACTGAATCCATACGGTTGAGTTTGAATGCAGTCCTTATGAGTTTATTATATGCAACTGACAGTCTTTTTAAATTAATGGAGAAAGTAGACGACCAAAATATTGCCCCAAGTCGCGCCACTATGACTGCTAAAATAAACTGGCACATTTATAGAATTGAGAGGAAAGATCTTAACCTTTTGACTAAACCTTGCAATGTAACGACGTTATTAGTTGGTCAATCAATTCATTGAATTTCAGGTTGGGATCCAATGTGATACCCAAAATTTTAATGGGAGTGAAGTTGGACTCCTCTCTGGGTACTATCATGATGTTAGTCTTCTCCTGATTAAGACAAAGACCTCTGCTGGTATACCATTCTACCATGAGCCCTAAGTTTTGCTGGAGTAATTTCATTATTTTCCCCTGTTCTTGTGGTAAATAAGAAGCAAATAAAAAGTTATCGTCCACGTAGCTCACCAACTCCAATTTGAAGGAAAGGCCAAATATCGAGACAGTAGACACCGCAAATAGAAGCAGGCCCAGACCAGAGCCCTGGACTATTCCTCATTTGGAAGTATTGCTCACCACCGGGTCGAAACTAATGACATTCTTTCTTTCATGATAGTAATCTTGCAACAGATCTAAATAATTGTTGGACACCCCTAGGGAATCGAGATCGTACAATAACTGTGGTCTTGAAATTATTGGATGTATTTTTACAGTTTTGTGTACAAGCATCATTCTCAGCCTGCCTTGCACTCATGCAGAACAAAACTATTAAGAGATAATTTTTACATTCTCTTGAACAATTTCACTCACTTCGCAAAAAAAAACGTCAGATTTAAAATGTAATGAGCAACGACATATCCACTTGGTTATCTCTTTCCCAATTCAAATTTCCTCTTTCATTCTTTGTAAACGCTAACCATAATACTGTTGGCACGCCACGAGAAGACCGCCGAGTTGCTTAATGTGCTCGTATGGTGTCGCTGCAGTTGCAGATGAATCTATTCAGTGTTGGGGAACAAACAGCCAAATTTAAGTCGATCCATGTTTCATCAATGTAAACAATAGGACGAGTTTCTTCTCTTATTTTATTCAAGTTTCTCAGGTATCTACCTCTCCATGCAAACATTTTCATTTGTTTGGAAACACAGCCAGAACTCATTTTTGCAGTATTTGATTTTAACGCTTTTTCCTTCCTTCATAACTGTAGACTGATCTGCAACTACAGCGACACCATACGAGCACATTAACCAACTTGCGAACAGTACGTTGTACTAGCACCTTTCATTTTTTGTTTGGAAAATAATGTAAATTAATTTCATCTGATGTATAGGATTTGCAGCCTGCCACAAAACAATACTTATGGCTTTTACGACGATCTAATCTGCCTTATTTCAAATTCTCTTGGATATTCATTTGCTCACACATCTTCATTGCTTGCACTGAAGTACAAGGCAGCAATCCTTCAAAGTTGATTCGCATTTTGACCACCAGATGGTGACCCAATCAGCTAAAGCAGCGAATAGTGTGTTAATACCATTGTCGATACAAACACAATGGGCCTACAGTTGGTCACGAGATACCTTGTATTAGTATGCCCTGCCGTCATTATGAATACCTATTATTATCAATAATTAATATTTTTACGAAATCTCTGGTATTCAGTGAGCTTTGAATTCAAGGGTGCAAAATTTCATAAAGATCGGAATAAAACTGTAAATTTGTATAAGAAACAAACAAACCCACCAACATTTTTCTTTATATACCCTCCAAGACAAAAGTTTGGAAATTTTTAATTATTGCAACTATTTGTGTATTTAAAAAAGTAAAATAATAGGAAACTGGCTAAGGGAAAAAAATAACTAGAAAATAGACTTTGTCATTTATTTTTACGTCTAAAATAAATGCTTATTAACAAGCAAGTTGGTAATAAATTAATTAAACAAATAAAAAAAGTAAACAATGACAGAGACAAAAGTTTGGAAATTTGAAATTAAAAATATTTAAACTGTTTAAAATTATTAAGTTACTGTTCTAAAACTGTGATTAGATCATTGTTGCGTCTATTAGCATTATCTCATTTTTATGAAAGCCTTAGGAGATAAATATAAACGTTATGACAACAACATGCCAACAACTGCACAAATTGAAAAAGATATCAGAGACTTGATTATTAAAAAGTGGAAAGATAATGAAAAGCAAATGGAAATAGCTAGATGTTTGCATTTAACACCAAGTGCAGTCAACAAAATCATTAAAAAATACATAGAACTTGAACGACCAATGTTTTGCCACACTCTGGAAGAAACGAGTTACAACTGCAAAGGAAGATAAGCATCTCAGGGCTTTGGTGGGAATAAATAAAAAAAAAACGATTAAACAAGTGACTGGGCAATGGAATTGTATCATGAAAAAAGATGTATCTGAAAAAACAGCAGCAAAAAGATTAAGATCAATGGGCTATACATCTTATGTTGCAGTAAAGAAGCCATTGTTAACAAAAGCTATGAAGGCAAAACTCTATCCATAAGCTAAAGACCATCAATTTTGGATAATTGATGAATGGAAAAATGTCCTTTTTAGTGACAAATCGAAACTTTCATTATTTAATGATGGCCATGAAAGAGTAATTCAGAAGAAAGACCACAAGTACACCCAGCCTGCATTGCTCAAAGAGTCAAATTTCCTCCATGTACTATGGTGTATGGCACTCTTTGATTTCATGGACTTGGAAGTCTCTGCTTCATCAAGGGAAATGTCAACAGTGTTTACTGCAGCCAAATAATGGCAGATCACTTGATGCCTACTAATCAATTTTTTATGGCAATGGCGATTTTATTTTTCAGCAAGATGAGATCCCTTGCCATACATCAGGGTTGCATCTAGCAAAATGGCATGGCAAGGAAATGAACAACAATTAGGGCACATTTGGTCACAAAGTAGGGAAGTCAGAGACATAAACGAACATTATAATGGTTAGTTTAAATAAATCCAACGAAAATGGGCAGGGCGCTGCGCCCTTCTGTTTCAGCCTAAATGCAACAAGGTACATCTAAATATTCAATGTCCTGGCTAGAAGACCAACAAGTTCGGGTTCAAAAGTGGCCTGGGAATAGTCTAAACATGAAACTGATTGAGGAGCTACGGAACATCATGAAGAGAAAATGTCAACTTTGAAACCAACCAACATCAATGAGCTTTAAACTATTGTCCAAGATGTTTGGTATAAAATTACAAAAAAAAAATGACAACCTAATTGAATCTATGCCAAGGCAAATAAAGGCAGTTATCAATACCAAGGGGAGGCTGGACAAAATACTAAATTTGTATAATTTTTTTCATATACAGGGCGATTCAGAAAGGTAGGTCAAGAATGAAATACCATGTACAGTTTGTAGCAGGGAAGAAAATTTTTCCTATAAACATGGGTCCGGAAATGCATCCTTACAGAGATAATGCAACTTGTACGAGGTAGGAATGACATTACAGTAGGTGTTCAAAATGCCGACCCTGAACCTCGATGCAGGTGATTAGTCTGCAGACGAGATTCTCGCGAACTCTGGTGAAGATGTCCAGAGAATCACGGTCTGGAAAACGCTGTTGGTAAATCCTTTCCGCTTCAGTAGCATTACCCTGTGCCTCGCTGTAGATGAGATGCACGTCCACCAGCTCTGCTTTAGTCGAGTGATCCATTGTACAACAAGGGAGTTACATGTTTCGTTTCCTCTCTTTTAAAGGAGAGAACACAAACAATTTACATGTTTAGATCCTAATTTACACGGACTCTACCAATGCCGTCCAGGTAACGCACATCCATTCCCACCTCGTAAAGTTGCATTATCTCTGTAAGGATGTATTTCCGGACCCATGTTTATAGGAAAACTATTGTTCCCCGCTACAACTGTACATGGTACAGTATTACTCTGATAATACGAACTCGTTGGGGGCCAACAAATTTTTTCATATTATCCGGGTTTTGCATTATCCAGGAACAATAGAAACAAGTCATAAGTCATGTATATTTACTGTAAATAAACTGCTTTTACTATATATAACTCTTTATTCATCCAAAAATTACAATTTATGAAAAAATTTCGAGATTGGGCGCAAATTGAGAGATCAAAGGTTTTGTTTGGGCTCGATACAAAATTTCAGGACCAAAAATGGCGTCCCGTATTTGCGAAAGTGTAGCTTGTGGGATATTCAGCGATTTAAGAAGCAAATTAAACATTTTTAATCAAAAATTTTATATTTGTAAGATAGAATACTACAGACTTTAATTTTAGGAGAAGTATAAATAGATTTATAACATTACAACATGTCGTCATTAGTGTGTTTTCTACAAAATGCTCTCGAAATCATCGCCGCTAATAACGCTACAGCTAACTGAACTTAAATTGCTACTTGAACAATCGGTTGGAACTACGGTCATAGATTCCATTGTTTTAATGTAATTTTTAGCGGATTTTTGCATAATTTTTTATGTAAAATCCGCTAATCTAGCAGAAAATCCACTAAGTTGGCAACACTGTATTGTATTTAAAAAAAAAAAAAAAAAAAGTTAAAAATCCGACTGCTGCAAACCCAATGAAAGTTACGCACATACTGTACTGTATTTGCTCTCTATACTGTTTATCCGATCATAGTCGACTCATAAAATTGTTTTTTAGTAAGAAATTTTCATTTATTTTGCAAATTTTTTTTCATATTAACCGGGTTTTACGAGAAAAAAAAAATTTCGTATTAAGGGGGTAATTTTTCAAGGAATTGTAAAACAAACGGGACCGGGACCAAAAGTAATTTCGTATTAAGCGGGTTTTCGTGTTAACAGAGTTCGTATTATCCAAGTTATACTGTATTTCATTCTTGACCTACCTTTCTAAATTCGCTGTGGCTACAGTCACGGAACCGTGTACGATTTTTCAGTCCCGGAATGACGTCACTTCCTGCCATGTGAAGGGAAGAGCGGTGCACGGCGGCCACGGGATCGTGATCGAGATTTGTTTCACGGATCTGCGGCCGTGAAAGGC
>JAHWFO010044473.1:0-10166 GCA_023313115.1 Rhysida immarginata | reverse complement strand
ACGCGCACCATCTCATTAACGTTTAGAGCACGCGCAGACCCGAAACCATGTATGTTCTCAACACGCGTTTTCCCGAATGCGAGGATAATTCGTATCTTCCAGCAATTCAATACATGCACTCTTTCTATTGCAACGCAATGAATTGTGGGATTGTCTACAGACAGACCGACCGACGGACGGACGGCTGGACAATGTAGAAAATGTGCTATATATAGAAAATGTGCTAAAAATAATGTATTTGATTGTTATCCTTAATTTTCTGAATTTTACATGGAAATAAAAACCATTTAGGAAATCGAAATGTCACTAATTAAAAACTTCATTAATAATTTCAAGGAATAATTGCTATTTTTATTTAAATAAATTAAAAATTAATTTTTATATTCTTTCCGGTCATTAATTTAATGCAGTTAATTCTAATTGCAGATTTAAAATCAGCCCAATAATCCTAATTAATCTATCCAGTATTGTGATATTTGAAATCCTAGTTTACGATAATCCAATTAACCTCTAGTCAGTGTCTGTCATTTCATTATCGTTTAAGCATTATGAACATAAACGTTTAAAAGGTTTATTGCGATGGCCTCAGGTGACAGAATGATAATAATCGAAGATATATAGATTAATTTATAATTGCAACGAAAATGTACTGATAATGTAAGTAACATGGGATGTAATTACTTTAAGATATATAGGGTGTTCAAAAGGTCTGTTAGCAGTCTCAGTATCTCAATACTAATGAGAATTTCTAGATTTCGAAAAGATTTTATCCTGTCTAATCAGGTGTAGGCTTTTTAGCAATGATCTAACTTCAAGGTCAAATACAATGCATAATGAAAATCTTAAGAGATAGAAAAAATAGTCCATTGGACAGTTGTACATCACCCTAAAATTAATCTGAATTATTTGTCCGATTTAATTTTGCAACAATGGTTACCTAATAAATAATAATTTTGTGATGACAATTTTCAATCATCAGCTTTGCTCATACTAATACGTAATTCATTTGATTTCGGTTAAGCAGCATTCATCCTGATCAGTGTTTTAATGGTAACATTCAAATAATGGCAGAGTTCCCTCAGAATGAAATGGTTGACATGGTATTTTGCTATGGTGCAAGCCAAAAAGATGTTGTACTTGCAACCCAAATGTATGCTGAAAGATATCCAAATCGCCGCTATCCTTCAAAACAAGCCATTGGGAAAATTATTGCACAATTTCAGAAAGCAGATAGTGTTCAACAATTTGCATGACAGGGACGATCAAACACAGCAACAAATAGGACACTGCCGCAGTGGTTCTTGCTGCAGTCGCTGCTGATCTACATACCAGCATACGTTCCAATGCTGATGATATGGGTTGCAGTTTAGGATCAGTGTGGAATATTCTTCATGATCATAAATTTCATCAATTTCATGTGCACTGTCATCAAAGCCTTAATGCACGTGATATGAAATACGTTCAGAGTACTGTAACTGGCTTCTTTGTCAAATTGATGATGATCCATAGTTCACAAAGAAAATTTCGTGGTCAGATGAGTCACAATTTGCATGTAATGGTATTGTTAATAAACATTATCTCCATTATGAAAATCCTCATTGGTTAAGATTGGTTAAGATAAATGCTCACCAAGTGAAATGGAGGACAAATGTTTGGCGTAGCATGCACAACAATCAATTTATTCGTCCAGTGTTTTACGATGGAAATCTCACTTATCGAAATCCAGCGTTATCGAAATCTTATTCTAAACAATGTTGTGCAAGAGTTTATTAAAGAAATGCCATTAAGAGAACATAGTGAAATTTGATTTCACCAGTATGGTCACTTCCACATTTTTCAATGGCAGCACGTGAATGTTTAAACTTGTTGTTTCCAGTTAAATGTATTGGAAGAGGTGGATCACCCCCACATGACCACCCCACTCACCAGACTTAGCACTTCTGGACTTCTTATGGGGCCATGTAAAAAATCCAGTTTATGAAACACTACCAGTAAGTTAGCTGAACTTCAGCAGAGAATTGCAATTTCATGTACAACAATGACAGCTGTGCATCAATAGTGCAGAATTGTGTGTAGCATCTGACGGTCAACATACGTATTGAACATTTACTTTCGTAATTACCTATTGGTGTTTTCTGTGGCTTTACATTCTTATTGTCCCAATTATTTTTTATTAGTTAACCATTGTTGCAAAATCAAATCGAATACACGATTTAGACTAATTTTAGGATGCTGTACAACTTTTCAATTGACTTTTTTTTCTATCTCTAAAGGTCCCCCTAGACGATCAATAATATTGATCAATATTCGCTTCAATATTGATGCTCTATATTGAAGCGCGCATCAATAAGCTTCAAAACGCATCAATATTCTCACCAATACTCTTCTGGCAAAAATATGCGTGCTGCATGGTCGGGGTTATTTTTGTGGCGTTTTTGTTGTGAATTTCGAAATGTTTTCCAGTTCGGATTTGGGTTTTCTAGCACTGACTCTTGCACTGTGCGAACAAAAAAACTCAAAGAAAAAGAGAAATAGACGCTGGTCCAAAGAGTGGTACAAGCTGAGAAGCCGCTTTACACACGAACATTTGCTAATTTTTTTGCTTTCTACAGAACCGGACGACTACAAAAAATTTCTTCGATTGGACGAAGAAGGCTTTCAAAAATTTTCTTCTTTTAGAGCTAGTTAGGCCTAACATCCAGAAAAGGACACGATATTGAAGGAAATACTGACAATAAATTTCCTAGATGTTCAATATTGATAGGACGCTTTCTTCAATATTGACAGAAAATATAATTTTCTATCAATATCCATAGGGCGCTTCAATACACTCCTAGACGATCAATATTTCCATCAATATGGTCCTCCACCAATATTGAAGCGAATATTGACAATATTATTGATCATCTAGGGGCTACTTTACGGTTTTCATTATGCATTTAATTTGACCTTGAAATCATTGTTAAAAAGCCCACACCTGGCTTGATAGGAGATAATTTTTTCGAAATCTGGAAATTCCCATTAGTTATTGAGATTTTGAGACTGGCAACAGATTTTTTGAACACCCTGCATAACAATGTTTTAACAGAGTCCGCCAAAAAAATATACAGGGTGTCCCACAACAGGTATAAAAAACTTTGTGAGCTTATTCTACATAAAAAAACAGACGAAAATGCCGGATACAATTTTTGTTTTAGATCGTTCATTTTTGAGTTATGGGTATATGGTCTCCCAGTCCTCCACCAGCGCGTGAATATCGTTCGATGACGTAACAGACCGCGTGAATAGCTAGCTCTACTTCGTCCGGATACTTTTTGCCATATAAATTACAGACACACACACATACAAACAAAATTAACAGCATACATTGAATATGCTTTTCAACATATGATGAAGTGATCAAAATCCTATTACAAATTTACATGTATATTCAATTCATTATATTTTGAAATGGCTTAAATTATTATTTATACAAGCATACAGTTATGTTCAAATATTTCCGGTTATGGTTCCTTTAATCTTCATAATCCGGGTTGTTTAGTTTCCATTTTTGAAAACTGTAGAAAACTAATCCCGGATATAAATCTGCCTTGCAAGTTTAATTTCGTTTCGTCTCGATTCTTTGAAAGGGATTACACAAGAAACATGTTCCTAAATGGAAAACTGCTTGCATTAAGACGACGGATTTGCATTGAATCAATAACAACTTACTAAAGTTTGTCAAGTTCGGTTAGATTAGTATTCCGAATGATTAAATAAAAATCTAACGCAGTGTTACTTGTGTGTGTCTCTATTTACATTTTCTTCTTATATTCTTTCTAAATGTCTTGTTTAATGCTAATCTTCCATTAGCTGAGGGAGTAAGGCGTTCTCTCTTAATTTTTAATTTTATTTTCACGACAGTACTTTCTCTGTACGCTCGAAATTGATTTTGTTTCGTAATTAAATGAAAGTGTAATTGCGCGACATGAGCTCCTTTCATTTGTAGGGCTGTAGATCTAGGATTTTGCCTTCTTTCGAAAGCGAGAAGATGATTGGGTGGAGGAATTCTCGCCAATTCACCTGAGTTTCATGGCTCCTCTGTCCTCGGAAAAAGTAGATTGCGATTAGTGAAGATTGGATGGTGTTGAATGCCGAACTAATGAGCACCTCCTCCAGAAAGTTCTATAATGGATCACTACATCTGAGAATTTTGAAGCCACAAAAAATGTAGCGTGAAAGAAATCTTGACGCTTTTTTATTTCCTCAAACAGTACAGTTGATATTGTTAAATTTTCAAAACAGCTTCGGCTAGATTAGTGAACATATTTTGGAACTATTGAAAAATATTCACATTTTATAAGTGAAGTATATTTGAAACTTATTTTAAAGGCCTCTTTCACATTCAATTTGTTGTTATCATATTTATTTAAGTTTTTAAAAATGTACTGTGCATTGTTTTTTTGCTTAAAATTAGACGCTAGAAGATATTTAAAATACTGCATAGTTATGAATGTGGAATTAATAACAATACGGCGTAAATTCTGAACATTTAATTATCCACCACTAACATTATAATTTCCTTATAGTATCGTTGGACGGGAGCCAGTATGAATCCCGCTCGATCTCTGGGTCCGGCAATTGTGATGAATAAATGGCAAAATCATTGGGTGAGTATTTATTTGACCTTATCTTATATTGTATTTCAAAAAATTAGATTACTCTTACAGTGTTCTCAAATTTCTCAAATTGGAAGAAATTAAATTTAATGTAAAAATAATCATGTCATAGAATTTTGTTCTATAAGTGCTTTACAATTGCTTTACAATTGAATGATTAGTAATTTAATATTTTGCTGACATGCTAAAATGATCGAAGATATTCATAATCCGATAAACTCTTTCCTGCTATTAGAATGTCCTGTTTCAGCGAAAGCTTTTTCAAATGGATAATTTATGAACATATTACTAGCAATTAAATTCGTTTTGTGAAAAAAGTACAAAGGGTCCTAGAAAACTGTTGTTGGTCATTTTGTCATCCAGTCATAGACCATTAAAAATATAAAATAGAAAACGTTTGCAAGATGATAGTCATCCCAAGGCCAAGAGATGTGAACACTCTTGCTAGCTTTGCCCTGGATTTTATACTTTGTTTTTCTTTTAATGCTAATATCTGGTGATTTCCATTGTTTGTGAGGGGTTTTTGTTTATTCGTATCAATTACAGACAATTACAGTCGATTCCGCTTATAAGCGAAAAATGAAAAAAGGCTCTTATAAACGGGTTTTAACAGAACTGTGTATACTCTTCGGATATGTCTCTTTGGCGGTTGTCCAAGGCTGTCCTTGGGACATCAGCGTGCTTGATCTTTGCGAAGGAGGTAGATCATGATCCAGATGCACGGATGACGGTGACCCAGTTTTGTATAGAACGAGTTGTTCCATGCCTCTGATAAGTTATTTGCCCTAGCATCACCATTGAGTGTAGATTCGTGATCGTTCCATTGTTTCGGCGAAAACATGGGTCGTGCTCGTCTTAGTCGAAGAGAGACAATGAATGCCTTCTCTACCAACGGCAGCCTGACGAACTGCTCGAAGATGCCGGAGATGTATGTTTGGTCGAAGTATTCCTGTAGGGGTTCAGCTTCGACTGAAGCAATGTCCCTTAAAAAGTGCAGCCTTCCTTGACGTCTTCTACTGGAAGAAAAGCCAATCCACAAAAATACCTGAAGTCTTCTGTACTTTTCTCCATGTGCTCTGTGTCATATGGAAGAAGCAGGCACGCTTTCTGTATTTTGGCCGTATACTGCAGTCACGGCAGCGAGCACTTTTTTCGAAGTCCGCAATCACAGATATGGATCTAACAAGAGATCCCACGAAGTTGTTCGAAGGTGCTTTTTTTGCACGCAAGCACACCGTGGAAGCGATAGCGTTGAGCGGTGGTGGAGCGCTCCGGAAATGAAAAGTTCAACAAACACGGCGGAAAGAGGGAAAGCAAAATCGTTAGCGGCGGTCGCCAAAGAATTGAGCACTGTTATTAAGCATCAAATGTTAATTTGGCTGTACAATTATTCGTCTCGAAATAATTTATAAGATGAGGTAAGCATCCATGAATACTATTTTTATTTAAAATAATAAAGCACCAACTCGACGTTACACCTGAAAATTTACGAAGATTACCGAATTACTTAATAAAATGAAATAATAAATTAAGGAAATGGTTATTAATTACTATACACATTTTTTACTGGAAGCCAATTAGCTAATTTTAATAATCTATTTTTAAAAACTAAGTTTGTTTAGAAACTTGAGAATCCTTTCAATTGTTGCCTCTGTCTAAATCTATTGATTTCGTGTAGAGTGGATTCGTGCTTATTGTTGAGTAGTGGAAGAAAGAAGTTCCGCTAGACGCGTTAATAGACGCAGACCGCTTTAACAATGGAGTCCTTGTATGGTTATGTGTGTTCAAATTTTTTCGTTTTCGCGGTTTATTTTGAAAGAAACAAAATTTTGCACTTTCTTATTTTGCAAGCATCTATAGTAGCTTCAGATGAGTAACATATTTCAATTTGGTGGAAATCTGCGACGTACATGTTCGAGGGATTCCCTTATAAGTCAAAGCCGAGTTCTTTGCAACTTGTTGCATTTTGTTCAGTTGCGTTTTATCCTACACCCGAACTATGCAGATTGCAGTGCGTCTGAAAGCTGCTGAAGAGTGAGTGGTGGTGGATCCATGGAGCGAACATGGTGGTCGAGACGATTCCAAAAGTGCTTAATTGGATTTAGGTCTGGAATAAATCGTGGCCAGGTAAGTTAATAATGTGGCTCGACTGTGTAATTCTCATTACAGTATAATCCGCTTAAGTCGAACTGTCAGGGGGCTGGAAAAATTGTTCAGCTTATGAGGAATTCGATTTAAACCACATTCCCAAAATGATGCTCATGTAATTATAGATAACACGGATGTACTACAGGATTTAACAAAAAAACTGGAAACTAACCATTATGTTGCTTTGTTCATGACATGGATAATTTATTTGCTGAAATAAGAAGAAATTTGACCTGCTTTAAATTTTTATTCGAAGAGGGTATTATAAATTCATGTAGGAGAAGGAATTTCAAATTTATTTCGACCTAACCGACTTCGACTTATGCGGATTATACTTTATTTAAATTCAAAATCCAAATTTTATCACAGAATGTCTGAATCAATAGCAAGAACGGCCACACTCACTGATGTCGCTAGCGGTAATCATGGCGTTAAATGAATTTTGATATATTATAAACATAGGAGTTGTGATAAATATATATTAATTAGGATAAATAACACTCCTTTAATTAAAAGAAGACAAATAAATTAAAATAAATAATAGAAAACAATGAAAAAAGTCACCCAATTGATAAAGTAAAAATTGAAGGACGAAACATTTCAAGTTAGTCATCTACGCATTACGAATCATCGAACTTCCATCATAGACTTTCTTCATCTGTAACTGTGTGCCTCCCTGTGTTGGTGTAACATTTCTTCACTAGATCTTCGTTTCTGTGTTTCATCCGAGTTTCTCCACAAGTCCTGTATTTCATTTATGTTTCGTCCTTCAACTTTTACTTTATCAAATGGGTGACTTTTTTTCATTGTTTTCTATTATTTATTTTAATTTATTTGTCTTCTTTTAAATAAAGGAGTGTTATTTATCCTAATAAGAATTTTGATATAATTCGATTATTTCTCAGTCGGTTTTAATTGAATTTTATATTAAGGTTAAAGGATTATAGACAAATTTATTTTCTTTATTTTATTTTATTCGCGCATTACACAATGTTAAAACGGGAGAGAGAGAGAAAAAAAAAACAAACTTGTAATACGAAAACGAGAAGGACAACGTTGTATTCTATAGGAGTAAGTTTGCATATTTACTTTCTCGCAAGATTTTTTTGACCTTTTCTTTTAAACAAATATTGCCTAAATGGGTTTAAGCAGTCTCAAATCTATACAAAATCACGCTCTCAAACTCTCTTTTAATTTTAAATAATGTAAATTTGAAAACATCCTACTACTCAAATGGCCGTATTCACCACTTCAGGTTAAAAATGTGTGTGTGGGACAACCCAGGGTTAAACATGTGACTCTCGTTATCCATTGTAGAAACGCTAAAATACCATTTCTCATCCTAACTCTAACCTTAACCCTAACTCTCAGATTAACCCGAGGGCCAAAAGTGAATAAACTTGCTTGGGGCAGAAGTCCGTCAAAATCTGTGATTTTCATTCTTACTTAATTTCGATTTTATCGGCAACAGTAAAAGTTTTACTGTTGTGGTGGCTGCTATTTAGATATAGATTTTGTCTGGAAAACGAAACGAAAAAGAGAATATTCACATCCCAAAATATCCAACAAAGCCGCGATTTTTTTATTTCAATTGAAAACTTTCGAAAAACCCAACAAAAATATAAGAAATCCAATAAAACTTTTAGTGAACCATTGTAGCTTGCTTTTTACAAGACAGTAATTCAAATTACCCGACTATTACACCCTAAATTGCCTTAAGCAGTCTCACGTCGGCGCACATGGTAGTTACACGTCGGCGCACCTTCCAAACTACCATTGTTTTTGTAAAACATTTTAATGGCGAAACCACGCTGTTGACCGTTCTACTGATCCATGATTACTAAATGACAAGGTTGTCTGTAGCTAAAGGTCACTATTCCGCAGAGCTACCATCTGCACACTATGCATTTCAAAAGTTCCGTTATTTGTTTTGCCACCCTGTATAATGTTAAGGAATTTTCTTTAAGTGCCTCATAGAACTATATCCTGATTATATGGTTTTCGAAGTTCGAATAAAAGGCAAACTGTTTTAGTCAACATAAGATTCCTTGAATTTTACGCACTATTTGCTGCGATATTCTGACTTTTTAAAAACATCAAAATATAGCTTGGAAGGCTGAGTCTCAAACCTACAGTATAAACGGCACTCTCCAGGTTAGTGATCACCAATTATAATTGATATTTTTCTTTGAATCTCTTGGGCGTTCACCCTTTTAAAACAAACTTCATAACTGCTCTGGACTTAATGGCGCGTTAAGCTGTAAATAATAGTTGCAGCTGCTTTTTTCCACAGACACTTTTCAAATATTTTTAGAAAATCTATTTGTATGTTTCTAGTCGCGTTCAAAACATCGAAAGCTAAAGATTTTTATCAATACCTCCTCGTATGTAGATAAAGGGATATGTGGCCTTGTTTGGTTGAGACGATTTAAGATGCCTTAACCCTCGCAGAAGGTATAAAGCATAATAAATATTATGTTGTTAAAGAACTTAAAATCTTCACTAAAGATAAAAAAATGAAAATGATTATGCAACTCTTTTTTTAATTACAGTAATCCCTCGTTATTCGCGAAAACCCACGCGTATACTGAATTCACGGATAACGGGACCAAAGCCTTATGAGAAAACGGGGTTTAGGGGATACCGTAAACACTGTATTTAGCGCAGGACCTGAAATACCGGCGCGCTTGCATTAAGCGCCTGGGGATCTACCAAATTTTTTACAAATAAGCGCCGGACCTTCAATAACCGCCCGGCACTTATTTCAGTTCATTTCGTGGATTTTTCATCTCCTGCTGCTTTCTCACGAGTATTTTTTCTCTCCCAATTGTCACTCCTAAACCGGAAATTAGATACCAGCATGAATCCAGATATCAAACTTGCTTTTTAATTCTATATTCAGTCGAGCATAATGGCTGATGAAAAAAGAAAACTTCACAGATTTTTTTAAATTCATATAAATTGTGTTGTGTGATCCATTTTGTTAAATAACTTCTCTCCTGCTTGAAAAATTTAATATTTTGAAATAATAGATTCCATTTGTGCAGAATTTTATAAGTGCCGGACCGTAATATCTGCCCGCCTGCATTAAGCGCCTGGGGGTCAACTGAATTTTTGCAAATAAGCGTTTAATGGTACCCGGTCATTTGGCCGACGGACACTTGACCGACGGACATTTGACCGAACGGACATTTGGCCGACCGGACATTCGACCGAACGGACATTACACCGAACGGACATTTCACCGACGGACATTTCGCCGACGGACATTTCGCCGACGGACATATGACCGAACGGAAATTTAACCGACGGAGAAATGCCTGCATTTCACCGACATTTGGACATTCGACGTAAAGAGAT
>JAHWFO010044468.1:46133-60490 GCA_023313115.1 Rhysida immarginata | reverse complement strand
TCAGCCATGACGTTACCCTTTATATTTTTGTGACCAGGGCACCATAAAAAATTTATAACAATTTTATAAGTGAGTAAAGTAATGATTTGGGAACAGATAGAAATGATTGGAGAAGCTAAGCGACGTTGAGAAGGGCTTAGTTTTGCTTTTATAGCTGTTAACACACTTTTTGAGTCTGAGATAATTATAATTTTTTTAAAGGGTTGTAAAGTATCTAGGCCTTTATGGCTGTTGTCTTTATGTACTTGGTGGATTATATGTAGGGCTTTAACAATCGCCCAAGCTTCTGCTGTGAAAGATGATTGGATATTTTGTAATTTATACGACGTATATAGATCATTATCCGGGTTGAAGATACCTATACCAGCAGTATGGGTGTTAAGATCAAAAGAAGCATCAGTGTACCAGTGCTGCGAAAGTGAATATTGCGTGTCAAGCAGAGCTTTGTACCAAGATTCTATGTTTGGCGGGAGAGAATTTTTGACCCAATGAGGGATATTCACAGTATCTTCAAAATTGTGGGTGAGGAGAATTGGGTTACGAATTAAAGTAAGGGGCATAAGACTGAGGTTTGGGTCATGAAATTGCTTAAAGGTATTGATACACAGTTGTCTTATTTTCTGAGATTTGAATAAACTGTTGATGATAATGTCGTTTGTTTCACCTTGGTAGGAGTGATTCCCCAACTGGATCCAATTGGCAATAAATTTTGAGAACCTTAACTTCCATCGGAGAAATGGGGGAGGAGTATGATAATGAGCATAAATTATATCAATAGGAGTGGAGATGGGGGCAGCGACACCCATCCTCAAGAAGGAGTTTTCGCAGGTCATAATTGGTTTAATAACAGATGGAGGGCAAAGTAAGAGGAAGGGGGCAAAAGCGTCAGAGATGCTGCAGATTAGGGCTGTATAGAGAGTTTTGTATAAACTATGAGGGGGCCCCCAAGAATAATTGGAAAGCCTCTTCAATACCCCAAGATTTTGTTTTAATTTCTTTATAATGTTTCTAACTTGGCTATGCCAAGTCATGCCAATAGAAAAATAAATCCCCAGATATTTATGCTCAGTACGTGTTGGGAGGCGACTATTATTTAAGAAGAGGTTAATATGTATTTTTGTTCGGGGTTTATAGAAAGTGATGACCACAGATTTATCAGCAGAAAATTGAAGGTGGTTTTTGGTGCCCCAGTTCTGGAGGTCGTCGAGAGCATTTTGAAGGGAAGAACGGATTTTTGGAAGGCTTTTATCGGCAGACCATAATATGATGTCATCAGCGTAGATGTGAAGGGTGATCGTTTGGGGGGAGTTGTTTGGGATATCAAGGGTGTGGATAATAAAGAGGGTAGGGCTGAGGACGCTGCCTTGCGGAAGGCCATAATTTGAAATTATTTTGTGATCAGGATTCAGACTGGAGATTTGAAGGGGTCTATTTTGGAGAAAGTTTTTTATCCATACACAGTAAATCATAGGGATGTTTAACCTTTTCATTTTTTCCAAAAGTATCGGATGTGACACAGAATCATACGCTTTCTTAAGATCAAGGAAAACTGCTGTAAGATACTCGTTGTTTTCTCTCGCATGATAGATGGCGTCCGTCAAAAGAAATGGGGGCATCAAGTAGGAACGATTTTGTCTAAAGCCAAATATATTATTAGGGAGAAGGTTGTTTGATTCCAGGTATAGTATAAGTCTGTTATTAATCACTTTTTCAAGAGTTTTGACGAGAATTGAGGTTAAAGCAATAGGGCGATATGCTGTAGTCGTGGTGGGGTCTTGTTGTGGTTTGGGAATAGGTATAATGTCCGTATTTTTCCAGACTTCAGGTATGTAACCTGTAATCCAGCTTTTGTTTAGTAACCTGAGGATGGTTTTGACCGTTTGCATTGAGAGGAGCTTGAGGGTAGAAGCAGTAATTTTGTCTGGCCCTGGTGAAGCATTTTTTAGATAGCGGATGATTATGATGAATTCTTGGAAAGATATCTCAGACGACCAGTGGTCTTGTTGCAGCTGTGTAGGCAAGGAGTGGGACAAAGACGAAGAAGGGTGGTTGGTTGCAGGAGGGGTTGGATTATTGCCTGTTGCTTGGATTTGTTGATGGGAAAAATCTGTGAAAGATTCAAGTAGGGCTTTGCCAGATTCCCATGGATTTAATGGGGAAGAGTCTTTATATATGATAGGCGGGCTTCTTGCTTTTGGGTGCAGTATTTTGCGGATGATTTGCCATTGGCTGGCAGGGGTTTTTTTATGAAGGAGACTGATAGTGTTCTTCCAATACAATTTTCGTTCTTTTTTTAGAGTCTTTCTGGTTTTTGCTTGTGTTTGTTTTAATTTCATCCAACAGGTATCACACTTGCATCGATTGAAATCCCGTTTAGCTTTGTTACGTTCCTCGATTGTGGTGCTGCATTGGTCGCTCCACCATATTGGGCTGTCATTCTTAAATCTTGTTTTCTTTCTGGTAGGCTGAACTTGGTGCACCCAAGGTTGTAATTCCTCTAGAGTGGTTGGAGGAGGGAGAGCTGATGTGTTTTCTGGCAGGAGGGGAGTGTCTTTTATAGGAGGAGGATATCTTTGTCTGATACCATTTGATCGGAGGTTTACACTCCTGGTGAGGCTGAGCTCAATCGGAACGTGGTCACTTGCAAAGGATCCTTCAATTACCTTGCTGCGGGTGTTAAAGGGGAAGGTCGAATCAGTGATTCCGATGTCAAGAATGGATGGCGAATGTTGGCAGTTTGACGGGAAGAAAGTATTATCTGATGGGTAATGGACATTTAGGTCTTCTTCTAATATCAGCTGTTCGAGGATTTTACCATTATAATTGTAATCATTACATCCCCAGAAAGGAGATTTGCTGTTGTAATCTCCTATAGCTAAATAGGGTGTGGCAAACGTTGATGATTTTGGCTGAGACTGTGGAGCTGCTGAAAGCTACTTTGGCAGATGATACCATGAGATAGGGTAATAGGATAGTGGACACCAGGAGACGACTCTTACCAGAGTGCATAACGCCAACTTTCGAAATAGTAAATGGTGAGATGGTATAGTCCTGCTTTTCAAAGTTTGGCTTCGGCTCTCTGGTTGTCTTGGCATGCACGTTGAAAGTCGACAGATATCTGATCATTCTTGACAATGAAATGCTGATTTCCTTATGGCATTTTTATGGAACGTATGTTGAATAATAAAATCAATATATCTTTTTCAGCAAGACATTGTACCGTGCCATAAACTGTCACTGTATCTGCATAGCTTGTGGACAATAACTGGCCTTCACAGAACCCCGACTAGAATTCTACTGAACACCTTTGGGATGACCTGGAGCGTCGATTGGGATGACCTCCCACAAGTGTTCGTCCCACAACAATTCAAGAACTCCTTTCACCTGCTACCGTGATCTTCTGTAAAGTATATGCCATGTAGGTTTACTGCAGTCATTGCACTTTGCTGGTGACTTCTATGCAAGTTGTGTATTGAAACTTCCTATTACACTGGTCAAAACACATTTTGCTGCCAATCATTTAAAAATCATTTTATGGTAAATTAGTTGCACTGATTCCGAATATGGCATCAGTTTTTTCAGATTGGCTTTTGTTTTTGAGGTATTTCATATAGTTCATTTTCTACGTATCAACGTGTATGTATATTTATCCAGTAGATCTGCAACTTTGACAAATGTTGGTATTCTAGACTAGTTTGAGTATGCTGATTCCAAATCTGAACTCCTAATACGTCAGGATGTTAAGTTTCAGTATCAGCTCATAATGTCAATGTTTATATTCGAGATCCTGACTTGACAGGGTGATTTGGAGTTTAGATTTGGAATCAGCACACTCAAATTAGTCTACAACAGCTATTTTCCCCATTAGCAAAAAACGTTGTTGACCAGAGCTATTGGCATGCATTTTATTATGTAAACAATTGTTTTGGCAGAGTACAAAAAAACTAGAGCCAATTTTGCATTTTCACAGTCATATTCGTGTTCAGCACATAAAAACTGATCAAAATGACTCACTTTATTTTGGCAACATGATTTTTTTTTTTAAATTTGTTGAACAGTGTTATGCATTCAAAAGAAATTTTTTTTATTTTACATTCACTATATGATCTTTATTGATTACCATTTAAAGAATGGATCTTCTAGATTCATCACCTTAAAATTGCCTTGCCCAATTAGTGAATATCCTCATTTAAAATTCTGTAACTGATTATAACCCATTCCCTGATTGTATCCCATTCTCTCGTATATCTACCGAAAAATCGGAAGTGTGTTTCCATGGACTTTCTCGTTATAAAGAAAGAGAGAATAATAAATGTTGAAATAAGTTTCTCCTGAAATGGGCTAAAGTGCAAAATGATTCAAGTTTGTTTCAAATCAAGCCAGTGGTTACGTAGAATTTTTTTTTTTTCGGGTAATTTAATTAACGATCAAGTCAAATTAATTCTGTCTTAATTGTTAAAAGGATTGGAGAATTTTAATTGTTTACTTTTATTGCGTCACTTGCTTCAAGCAAAATGCATCTGGTGTACGCCCAAACACCTTAAATTGGAACAAACGTCGAGTAGGGTGTCGTTCGATAAGTCTTGGGAAAAAAACTTTCGTAGGGAATAATTTTTTCAATCGGCTTCCGTAGGAAACAAACAATAAAAACACTTTCAGATCACGTTTTGCAACTTGTCTTATGGGCGTTTCTCTAAACATTTATACATTACATGTTTATCTCTGTCGAATAGGTAACGATTCCTGCGCAATGTTTGTTACTGTCATCACAGATTAACAATGAAAACACCTTTTCTAACGAACTAGCGTATGATATGTTGATGGTGTTAGGAGAATGTCAGCAAAATAATTGAGTGGCCCGGTGCAGTAATTAGGCAAGAAACAAAGTAAAAAATTTGTTAAATGCGTCTGGAAATTTCAAATATAAGTTTTGCACTGAAACAATTTTAATTCTTAGGGAAACGTTTATAAAACAGACACTTTTTATAAATAAATTATCTGCTGCATAAACAAAGTAAGTGATAAGGGATAATATTTCCATAGGAAACGGTAAAAATCTGGTAAGTGCATTTGCCTAGTTATTAAACCCTAGGCCGTTCAATTGTGCTGCTGAATGGTTGTATGCTGCTGGATAATCTAATGGCTTCAGAACGCTTCTTCAGCTGCTTGGTAGGATCCAGATCATCGATCGCATCTTCCTCTTGCGATGAATCACTAGGGCTGGAACCGTAACATGCCCCCTCGGTCTCCACACTCCCTCCCTTCCATTCTTTATTGTGGGGACGGTTGAAAGAAATTGTGTATCAAGAACAATCGACAGCGAGGGAGCATATGCATAACCGAATATAGAAGTGTCACGGAATTTTGAAGCAAATTAAGAGAATAGGAAAAATTCCGCGTCAAGGATATTTACTAATAGCAGCTGGAAATTAGAAGGAAAAGGCCTCACCCCGAGAAGAGAGAATGCAGCGGTCGAGAGCTTCGCGAGAGAAACGAGACCGAACAACGAGAGGAGAAGGGGAGCGCGAGAAAAGTTAGAAGGAAAGTGGCTGCAATACCGAGAGGACGAAGGAAAATTTGCGTCCGGCGGTAAGCTAACGAGGAAGGCTCGGAATAACGCGATACGGGAAACTAACGAGTGCTGCAGTAATAGTGGAGCGGATAAGCGGAGCTATTCGGAGAGCAGCAGAGAAAATAATGACCGGAGTTCTACGCATTTGAGGGAAGCCTGCAGCGAGCCGGAGCAAGGGGGACCGTTGCGAGAAAGTCGACGGGAGAGTGAAGGCTTCAGCCAACCCTGTTGGAATCCGTTATTGCGACAGGAAAGTTTCGAGTCGACGAGAAACGGTAATGTGAACTCGTTTCTTTATAATTTGCAACTAAGTGATATTTATTCGTGTAATGCTGCTTTCTCAAACATTACCTGCTGCACGTTAATGAGCAATTGTAATAGTAGAAAATTGTTCACTGAACTGGAACTATTGGTGCATAACTCTATAGTGCAAGGAGTGTTTCCGTTCAGCATAATCACCTACCAGGAAACAGGGATAGGAGGATTTTTTACGGCAGGCTAATTACGAAAAGGAAATTCTTATGAGCTTTTCCTGTTTTGTCCCGGCGAAGGTTTTCTTAATGTTGTTGAATCTAGAAAGGCCAAATTGCATAATTGAAGGCCACTGAGAATATTCGATAGGAATGCGAACAGTTATCACCGGAAATCTTGCGGAAAGTCATGGAACATGCGATAAAACTGGTACAAATGTGTATCAACACTGCAATTATTTCCGCTGGATGGGACAAGCGTTGTCTAGCTATTGCGCTAGGAAGGAGAGTTGATATTTCTCGTTTTTTTATTGTAGTTCGTCGAGAGGATTTTCTCCGTTACGATTTCTGCTAAGATAAGAGGGCCAATTGCATATTTGTGGAGCCCTAATTAAGCAGTTAATTTTATTTCAAGTGGTAACTGAGGTTAATAAGAGGTTTGCCCTTACTTATTGGAATATATAGTTTATTTGCGCCCGGATTGCTTATTGTGGGCGTAGATGTAATTTAGGTTTAAAGAAACGAAACTTCAAGTGGATGGAATTTTGTGAACTTTATGTAGTACCTTAAATTAGAGTGGGCTAAGTTACATGCGGTTTGCGTGGAGTTATATTATTTATTGGACATACTTTATTATTTTTCCCTTTCCCGGAGTTTCGAGGAGGGCCTGGATGGAATTCAGCGGCCGTGGGCTTACGACGCACAGTGCGGAAGATTGCCAAAAAACTGGCCAAAATTCGAAAATTCAAGTAATTCACTCCAAAATGGAATCTTAGGGGTTTTTGGGGTCGCTGATTACAAATTTTATGTCAAATGTACGGAAATTCACCCCCTTCACCTCTAATCGATCACCCCCTGGGGTATAATGTCATGTATTATTTATCATAATCAAGTTACATATCGTTTTTGAGGGTTTTGGGGTCGCTGATTACGAATTTTCTGTCAGAATTATAAAATTCGAAATGGCAAATACAAGATGGCGTCACCCAGGGCGTTTTAAACCCCAAGCGATTTAAACAATTTATTTATAACGTTTGGGCAACATTATTATTGATAATTGTTGTTTAAGGCATGCCAAATGTTGCTGAATTTTTTCAGATTTTTATTGCATCATGAAGTACGGAAATTTCAATAAGATTAAATTTTTGACTGGGAGGTTTGAGCAAAGCATCCTTAGAAAAAAACCCATACCAATTCAAGTGGCAGGAGGTGGCAGCTGAATTTTGGCTTAATCGATAGTTAATACTTTTCTAAGTAACCTCCAAAAGGTTAGAAGATAGCATTCGACAGCGTTTTATTGTCATTTGATATGAAAACTCAAATTTTATTGGAAAAAAACGAAAAAAAGTACCCTTATTATTGTGCTGCTAAAAATTTTCTGTCAAAGAAATGACATTTACAAAATTTTTTACGTATTTTACTAACCTTCAAACGTACATTCTATTTGGTTTTATTAGAATTTCTTTGCTGCACGCGGTTTTACACGTTTAAAGGTTTTGCCGAATAACTACACCAATAGTGCGCTTGAAAAAAGGCCAAACTCCAACTGAAAATAAAGAAAGAATTTGGGGTATAGGACGTTACTCTTAACCATTTTTAATTCTTATAGGATCCCTCTAGCCAACTGCATGCTAAAAAAATCTTATCTAGACACTTTTATCTTTCGAGTTTTGGCCAGCTTTTTGGCAATCGGCCGCACTGTGCGACGTGGTCTTCGAGGAGGAAGGGTCAAACTCCAGTGGACAGCGAGCAACGGCAGGAGGATTCGAATCCGGATTTTGGTTCCGCAGCGGAAGAGCGATTCCGGTATCCTGCAAGATTAAGCATCGGCATCCATTTAGTGAAGCAAGCCAACGAAGCGCGTTGTATAAGTTGTAGCAGTTTGTTGATTTATTGTTGAAATTTGAGAGATAGAGTTTATGCTACTTACCTACAATTGTTTAATGAACTCAAATTATTTCTCGAAAGGTGGAAATATACTGTGAAAAAAAGAAAGATAAAGGAATTTAATTCACTTGTGCTTCCTCTAAGTTTTGTTCTATTTAATAAACTTTATATTTATATTTTACTTACACACCTGCTCTGTACATTACTTACTTTACACGCTTCCAAGTTACAGACAGGTGTGCGTTTGATGCTTGGAAGCATTTATTAAAGTATCCCACGTTATTTTTAAATTTTGTGGTACTAAGCCCCGTACGGATTTGCTTTTCCAATTTAGGTCTGTTCGTACTCTCGTTCGCTGCCATTATTAAAATTAATTACTATCAGCAAAACACACTTACGAATTCGCCGTCTTGTCATCTTTACACACATTCCAACGCACACTTGTTCGGTAATTCCATTGTCAAAGGCACTAATATGGTCCGTCAATGCCGTGGTCCCTCTTGTTATCCCATGTAGACGCTATTGTTGTGTTCCGCATATGTCGTGGTCACGCCTGCTACCAAAAGCACTCCTGTCTGTAACGTGGAAGCGTGTAAAGTAAGTAATGTACATAGCAGGTGTGTAAAATATAAATATAAAGTTTATTAAATAGAACAAAACTTAGAGAAAGCACAAGTGAATTAAATTCCTTTCTCTCTTTCTTTTTTTCACAGTATATTTCCGCCTTTCGAGAAATAATTTGAGTTCATTAAATAATTGCAGGTAAGTAGCATAAACTCTGCTATCTCTCAAATTTCAACAATAAATCAACAAACTAATGTCCTCTAATTCAGATGAAAACATTTCGCGTCCCTGGAGGTGAAGGGGTAAATTTTGAAAATTTTAATTTTGTAGGGATAGGGGATGGACCCCATGTGTTTTCTAGAAAGTTGTAGAGCGTCATGTAAAATGCGGGTTTAGCAAAAAACCCGGTGAAAAAATCTTATCGAGTGGGTAAAGTGAAAGGTATGGCTAGCTAATATAGACAAAAACAGAAAAACTCATTAGAAACCTTTCACTTTATACTCACTCGATAAAGGGCAGGGGATGAGATTTTTTCACCGGATTTTTGCTAAACCCACATTTTACATGACGCACTACAACTTTCTAGAAAACACATGGGGTCCAACCCCTACCCCTACAAAATTAAAATTTTCAAAATTTACCCCTTCACCCCCAGGGACGCGAAATGTTTTTATTCTGAATTAGGGGACATTAAAACAAAATAATCAATATTCATTTTCCCCCAATCTGTTCCCCTTGAGTCGTTATTTGGACCTAAAGACGGGACACCAATTATGAAACACCCTGTATACAATGTTTTTCAGAAATTTTTGAACTGGTTACGCACAATGTGTAATTTCATTAATGTAAATGAAAAAAAATCTGATTTGAAGTAGGACGAAGAAGCCTAATTTGCTGACAAATAAATAACACTGGGGAACAAAAAAAATTTTTTTTCGTGGTGCCTGGAATGTTAGAAATGATTTTGATTATATTTGATGTGTTGATTCCAAATATGAAAACAGTTTCTCTCTATCAGCTATAGTTTTTGAGATACAGCACCACTAACTTAATGCGCTTTTGCTATTTGTTATGGTACAGAGGTGCGACGTTGATATAATAAGTCTAGGAAAAAGTTCGTGGCTTTTTTCCTGATAGATGGCCACGAATTTTACTTAAAAAAACGTCATGATTATCAGCGCCATAATTATCAAAAAAGAGCGTACCTTGGATTCTTTGGCGTTAAGCTTGGTGACCAAGACAAAACGTGGGCACCACTTGTTGTGTGTAAAATTTTTATGGAAACAATTATGGCAATGGACTAATGGACAAAAGAGAAGTCTGAAATTTGGTGTGCCAATGGTTTGGAGGGAACCCAGAAACCACAATGATGACTGCTATTTCTGTATTGTGCAACGTTGCGACGTTAATATCTCGAAAACTAGACCTGATGGAACAAATATAAAGTTATTTTTAAATTCCGCATCCTAAAATTACCTAAGAACACTTGAAAAATCGCCGGCACCAAAATGTGTGTTGACCTGTGTAATCGGTAGTTTATTCATTCTGCTACTACTCACAGAAAGCAGAAGGGCGATTAAAGCCGTTGTGGAATTAGAAAAAATGCAGCGAGTGCGGTACCATCTATGGTCAAACTCAAGAAGTATCCGCATGCCATATAAGTTGGTTAGAGAAGAATAAAAAGTTCATCACCAACTTAAGTAAATCACCAAATTAAGCTTCTACACCCTATATAACACGTAAAATTTTTAATACGTTACTTACTAGGGAAATAAATAACAAGAATGATTTTACCGCCAAAGCGGATAAGGGGAGGAGCACATTTTTATCTTATAGCTTCATACATGGATACATAGAATTAACCTACATTTTAAAACTCTTTAGAGAAAATATAAATATGAAAACGAAATTGATAATTAATATTTAAGTAAACTAATGTAAAGAGAGAATTTAAGGTAATAAACTTGAAGAACTGAAAGGTTAAATGGAGAATGAAGTTATTCTTTATACATGTACTAGCTGTTTACCCGGTGTCACGTGCCAAATAGCGCAGTGGAATAAAAACTAAGTCTAAATGCAGAATACGAGACTCTAAGTAAAAAAAAGCACTACGTTTTAAGTACGCACTAAAAATTTTAATTCAACAACCTCTTTCAGGCAAAAAAAATAAAAGCAATATCAGTTAATTTCTAACAAAGAAAAACAGTAATGTATTAAAAAAAAATAAAAGTCAAATAAAATCAAAAGATGTGATACAAGTACACAGCTCGGTATTTGATTACAAAAAAAAAACAATCAATTATTCATAACTTGTAGAAATTGCAAACAAGCATTGTCTTACGTTTCAAAAAAAACAATAAATGGAATTCAAAAATAATACACACAATCTGTTGCTCAAGGCAAATTTCTCAACGCACAAAAACACAATATCGAGGAATCATTCACTAAAGAAGAATCCATTGCCTTCATAAAGTCTCGTTAAAAACGAACTTATTGTATTCCTATATTTCAAAAAAAATGACTACAAATACAAGACCAAAAGAAACACAGTTAAGGCAGTAATTCTTAATGAGCACTGAACAAAAGCTTATAGAGTCAAAAACAAAAGCTTATAGAGTCAAAAATTGTCACATAATCAAATCACAGATTTGAAAAATAAAATGCAGTCTTATTAGGTAATTCAGTCCCACAGTTACAAAAACACAGAATGCGACTTAACATCTAAGGAGTGCGTGGAAATGGAGGAAACAATATTTTAACCTTATGAATTAAAACTGAAGGCATTAAGAACATATCACATCGAATCCTCCTTCGCATCCTCCTCCACCAGTAACATCGTAAAAAAAAATATAAACAAAGAATTGGCACACTTTCGGTTACACACACGCATCCTTCAGAATAAACAATTTAAACTCCGGATTCCACGTAGAAAAACGGCGACACTCACAAGAAACCTTTAGGCCAAACGACCTCTTCAACCATAGGCCTTTTTGCACTTTTAGACGGCACGTACAAAAACCTTTACATAGGTTTTCTTTACAAAAATAGCGATAAACAAGTACTCACAGTTTATATGCCGAATGAACCCGGACCAACGCACTGGACGATACTAACTATGGGCGAGCCACCACTCTGCCGACGCCATCTCGCACGTATGCTGACAATCCCCGGGGGAGAACTCCGAGAAGGCGCACTCGCTCCCAACAAACGACGGTTGCGTTCTCCTCATAACTCCGACTCTCGTGCCACATTTCTAACTCGAGTCTAGTTAGAAACAGTAGGTTGACGGGCGACAATTTCATCCGAGGAATCCCGGCGACGTTTTCCACGTTACACGACGCCTCGCTTCTCCCACCGGCGGACGAGCCTACCTTCGGTGCTCGCACGGGTTGCTTTCCCCGACGGATCGACGACGACACCTTGGTAACATTCAAACGCTCGTCTCCAAGCTCCGGAACGTTAATGCCTTCACAGCTGGCATTAATTTTTCGCTGCTCCAACACCTGCCGCCTCCGCCGTTCGTCCTTCGGTCCGAGATTTTTCGAAGAGTCCCGTGACTCCGGCGCTCGCTCGCCTTTTTCACCGTCTCGTCCGCTGTCGCCTCTCCTCTTGTTCAGAATCGAATCTCCCGCTCCGCTCTCGCCGCGTTGATTCTCGGGAAGCCTTCTCCTCCTGAAAACACGTGTTTTGTTACAGCGAGGTTTATTTCGCTGTAACACCCGGCGTTGCTCGGGCTGTTTTTTTGAAATGTTGCAATTTCTGTGTGTGAATATTCAGAAAAAGAACACCTGCAAAAAGCTCAGAATTTATATAGAAAAAATACATGTTTTAGGTTCTACTAAATGGCCGTATTTGGAGACGCTATACATTGGGAGCTTTTTAAAAGGAATCTTTTTGAATTTTCAACATGAAATTTTTTTATTTAAATTGAAAGCTTTTTTCGTTGCTCGAGCTCAAATTCGAAGAAATATTGATTCATCTGAAAGTTAATACACAGCTAAAATGAGCACATGAAAAACGTTTAGGATTAATAAACCATTAAGAAATGACATAACCAAGTACCGAAAGGCTAAACTAAACCATTCGCGAAACCATACTTTTCAACTGCCCTATGTTAACATTGAAAGTTTCTAATGGACCATAAAGATACCATTAAACCACGTACCTGTGAACAAATGGGAATTATCATTAACTTTATGTTGTATTCATTATTACACATCATTCCAAGTTGTTTGATATATTGCAGGCCATATCTTAGCATTGAAAGTTCCAATTAACCATAATGGTTCCATTAAACCAGGTGCCTTTAATCCTATTTCGACTATCAATAATTTGACGTTATATTCATTCATAACACGTCATTCCAAACTGTTTGATATATTACATTCCATATCTTAGAATTGTCAGTTCCATTAAACCATAATGTTTCCACTAAACCAGGCACCTTTGATCCTATTTCGACTGTTCATAATTTGACGTTATATTCAATCATGACACATCATACCAAGTTGTTTGATAATATTGCATGCCACATCGTAGCTTTGAAAGTTCCAATGAACCATCATGGTTCTACTAAACCAGGTGCTTTAGAACAAAATTCGACTATCATTAATTTTACGTTGTATTCATCATTTCACATCAAACCAAGATTTTTGATATATAACATGCCATATCTTAGCATTGAAACTTCCAATTAACCATAATGGTTCCACTAAACCAAGTGCTTTGGAACCAGTTTCTACTACCTTTAATTTAAGGTTGTAGTCATTCATTCCGCATCATTCCAAGTTGTTTCATATATTAAATGCCGTATCTTAGCATTAAAAGTTTCCAATGGACCACAATGATACCATTAAACCACGTACCTTTGAACAAATTTGAATTATCATTAATTTTACGTTGTATTCATCTTTACGAATCATTTCAAGTTGGAAATGACCATAGCAGTTGAAAAGGACGTTAATACCAAACAAACCAAACCAACTAACCAATCAAATTGTTTGATATAGTATATGCAATATTTTAGAATTGAAAGTTCCAATGAACCATAATGATTCCACTAAACCAGGTGTCTTTGATCCAATTTCGACTATCATTAACTTTACACATCATTCATGATAGATCATTCCAAGTTGTTTGATATAAAACATGCCATATCTTAGCATTGAAAGTTCCAGTGAACCATACTGTAATGGTACCATTAAAGCAGGTGCCTTCGAACCAATTCGACTAACATTAATTTTACGTTGTATTCATTTATGACACGTCATTCCAAGTTGTTTGATATATAACATGGCATATCTTAGGATTGAAACTTCCAATGAACTATAATGATACCATTAAACCACGTAGCATTGAACTAATTTGGATTATCATTACGATATATAAATTCATGACGCATCATTCGAAGTGTTTTGATATATTACATGCCACATATTAGCATAGAAAGTTTCAGTGAACCACAATGGTTCCACTAAATCCCAGGTGCTTTTGAACGAATTTAGACTATCAATAATTTTAATTAATATCCATTCATGATACGTCATTCCAAGTTGTTTGATATACAGGGTGTCAAAAAGTCTGGTAACATGGCAGGTATCTCGGAAATTAAGCATTGTACGAAAAAATGTCCATAATCAATAGTGAGTTATTTCGTGGGGGAAATTCATTAGTTGGGGGAGGGGGGTACTTTGAAATCTTAAATAGTTACCCCTATTTTTAATCTTATATTCATATTGTACACAGTTTTCAAGAAATGTTTTATTGTTGGTGTTTTTTCAATTGGTCCAATCGTTTAGGAGATAGAAGCTCTGAAAGTGTAGAACTTTTAAAGTTTTGAACCCAATTTTATCGATGAAGTCAAA
>JAHWFO010044468.1:0-46123 GCA_023313115.1 Rhysida immarginata | reverse complement strand
GGCATCAGAGCAACACCACTTAGACAGAAGGCCTGATAACGGAAACGTCATACACTGTTACATCATCATTAGTCGACCATTGTTAATCCTATTTTTACCAATAATATGCCCTAAATTTGGTCGACTAATGAATATGTAACAATGTTTGACGTTTCCGTTATCAGGTCTTCTGTCTAGGAGGTGTTGATCAGAGGAGATCACGCAACCACTGAGCCATCGAGGCCAATTAGGAAAAGTAAAGTTGTTTGCTGGACAGAGAGTAATGCCCATGCAAATGGCCAGAGAGCGCCAGTGAAAAAAAAAATCACGCTTTAAACAATGGAGTTTCCCATCCTGTATTTCTTCATCCATGACCATAGCCAAAGTAATTTTTTATGGCCTGTTGTTGCAGAAACTTTACTCTGCATTGTAGGACATAACATACATTGGGCGAGGTCACAAATACAAATACCGAGTTGGGTTGGTGAAGCATTGATAATTGCTCGATTGTTAACGTATTGTTGACTATCATAGCAACAATGGCTTTCTTCAATAACTCAACTCGGTGTTAGCATTTTTGACCTCACCCATTGTTGGTCCGCGCATATAGTAGGCTCATGTCAGACATACAGATCAAGCAAAATATTATTTTTACCCTTTCCCCTTTGGGCCAACCTGACACTCGGCACATGTAAACCTTACCCTGAATCTAACGAACATCTGGTGCAAGTATGAGCTCAAAAGGGTAAGTGGTTCAAAAGTTTTGAGAACATTTACAGACGCATACTGAACCTGAATTTTTATATATAAAGATTAAGCTAACAGCAATATGCTCTTGGTACCTATAAGCTACGGATAATAATATATCTAACAAGTCGTAAGGAGTTGATTGATATATTACACGCATATCTAAGCATTGAAAGTCCCAAAAGTAACATACAGGGTATAATTGGTGTCCCATCTTTAGGTGCAAATAACGACTCAAGGTGAACAGATTGGGGGGGAAATAAATATTGATTATTTGGTTTTAATGTCCCCTATAAGAAATTTTAATACAAAATGAAAGCATTGAAAGTTCCCACAGCATTGAAAGTTCCCACAGCATTGAAAGTTCCCACAGCATTGAAAGTTCCCACAGCATTGAAAGTTTCCACAGCATTGAAATTTTCCACAGTACCATATGATACCATTAGGACACATGCTAAAAAACCAATACCTACTATTATTAATTCATTAATGTTCAGTGAGGATTTTATCGTAAGCCTACCTCAGCTGTTCAAATTAGGTTCATGGTCCGAATTCAGGCTGTGGAATTTTCTTTCCCATGTTATATCAGAATCATTAATATCATCGTTTTATTCACTTCTGACACGTTTTTACAAGTTGTTTGGTATATTACATGCCATATCTTAGCCCTAGAAGTTACAACAGTACCATGTGATTACAAATGATACCATTAGGATACATACTACTAAACCAATTCCCACTATCATTATTTACTCGTTATATTCAGTCACGACACCTTGTTACGAGTGGTTTGATATACAGGGTGTATCAGGTTCGTTGGCCGTAAAGTACCTAGCGTGATCCTTTGCATGATTACAAACTTAAAGTTCCTTATGCAAAATGTTCAAAACTCAAGTGTTAAGGGACTAAATATCACGCAAAGTTTGCTGAAAACCTGTCGAAAACGTCATTTAATCTCAACAATTGCCGCCGATTTAATTGTAATCGCCCCTTTGAATTTAATCAGCTGCTGGTGCGGAAAGTTCATAATGACGTAACTGTGACGTTGTCAGTTGTTTTATCTTTAAATTTTTTTGTGATACTCCTTTTATATGCATATTTACTTAAAGGCAATGGAAGAATCCTCCTGTCATCTGAAATAAGAACTGATATCGTTAAAAGGCAACAGACAAATAATCGATGTCGTGATGTTCAAGAAATTAAGAATCGATGTTTTGTGCACCATGCGGGCGGTTAGGCCCACTTTTCGATTCTTCCCTTTGTTTTATCCTTATGATAAATTCTCATTTATACTTTGTGCAACTTGTTTATTGTTACAGGAACCTCGAAGCCAAGAACACTTTAAAAGACTCGGGAATTCTCCCTTTTAGTTTGTATAATTTTATCGATCTTGAATTGTCATGCATATTTTTCGCCATTATATTGTATTAGAATTTGGCTTATTGCATTGCATGCTGGGAATCCTAATCATTTCTGGTCTTAACTATCGATCCTTTCCTCGGACGTGCTAGAGGAACACATAGGAAAGGGGATATACGTATTTCAAGATGACATCCTCATCTATTCCGAAACCTTTGAGAGGCACATGGAACTGTTAGAATGGGTCCTGAAGATCTTTAAGGAGAGGAATCTGATCATGAAAAGATCTAAATGCTCTTTTTGTGTGTCCAGCATCAGATACTTGGGACATATTATCTCAGCAGAAGGCATAAGCCCAGACCCTGGAAATGTGAGACATATAGAGCTGATCCCACCTCCAACTAGCGTCAAGGAAGTGTGCTCCCTTCTGGGAGCAGTTAACTTCTATAGACCATTCATTAACAATCTGTCCAATACCCTGCTGCCCATTACGGACCTTACCAAAAAGGGAACTAGATTCAAATGGTCTGAGGACTGCCAGAAGGCCTTTTGTGAGATTAAGAGAGTACTTGGCAGTCAGCCAGTGCTAGTTCCCCCTGACTATGACAAAGAATTCATTTTATTCACGGACGCCTCAATAGGAGCAACCGGAGCAGCTCTCCATCAAGTCAAAGACGGGCACCTTAGGCCCATAGCCTTCTTCAGCTACAAACTCAATAAAGCTCAGCTGAATTATAGTACTATCGAGAAGGAGGCTCTGGCTATCCTGATGGGACTCAGGCAGTTTCGCCATATCATTTTAGGCTTCCCGGTAATTGTGCGTAGCGATCACAAGCCCCTCGCGTTCATTAAGAACCTGAAGCACTCTAATCAGAGATTGCTTCGTTGGTCCTTGGAGATAGAAGAATATAATCTGAGAGTGGAACATGTGAAAGGATCAGACAATGGCATGGCTGACCTCCTCTCTAGATTACCGGCAAAGGAGGTCCAAGCGGTCATTCAACTGAGCAACCAGATTTTGATCGGGAAGATTGTAGACTCACAACACTCCGACCCTTTTATGTCCCCCCTTATTAAAAGGAAAAGAAGGAGGAAGGGATTTATAGTTGAAGGGAAAATGGTGATGAAACAATATCACAACAACCAGAACAAACTCTGCGTGGGTAAAGCTATGCGACACGAACTCATGGAGAGAGCTCACTCAGGTAGCCTGGCAGGACATCGGGGAGTGGGTAGAACTCTTAGGAATCTTAGAAGATGGTACTTCTGGCCAGATATGGAAAGGGACGTAAAGGATGCCATTAGAAAATGTAGAGTGTGTCAACAGTGCAAGCTAGCTAGAGGGAAAGCCCCGTTCCAGGAAGGTCTGTCTGCCTCCTTCCCTTTTCAGAAGGTCTCTCTGGATCTGGTCGGGCTATTACCTGAGAGCCTCAAGGGAAATAAATATATACTGGTATGCGTTGACGTTTTTTCCAGATTTCCGGAGGCATGCGCTCTCCCTGACCAGGCGGCAGCCACTGTAGCCAAGGCTATCATAGAGCATATTGTATGTAGATACGGGATACCCCAAGAAATAATCTCAAACAGGGGGGCAAACTTCACTTCTGAACTCCTGAAAACCTTATGTCACGATTTAAATATAAACCTACACCATAACACGGCCTATAGACCCAACTCTAACGGTTTGGTAGAAAGATTAAATCAATCCATTGTTGAGATTTTAAGAAGCCTGTGTGATAATGACTCGCGAAACTGGGACGAGAGATTGGAGGAGGCTCTCTTTACCGTACGAACGAATCCCAATGGCAACACAGGCGAGGCCCCAGCCTACCTCCTCTATGGGTTCGACCCCAGAACTCCTCTCTCCTGGGAAAATATAGATAACAAAGAAACGACAGTTCAAAATTATCGCTCTGAGCTTGTTGCCAGGCTCATGAAAACTAGAGAACGAGCCGAGAAACTAAGTCGGGAAAACAAAGGTAAGGGCTTGATTCGCAGAAATAGGAACAGAGGAGGGTTGTAAGCTTATGCTCCAGGGGAGAAAGTCTGGTTATTACGTAAAGGGGGGAGAAAGAATAAACTGGGCCACAAATATATGGGTCCGTTCAGGGTGATAAAGGTTCTATCTGAGGTTAATTATGAAATAGAGGGATGTCGGAGGAGAGACAGACAGGTGGTACACGTCGACCGGTTGAAACCATGCTATGGGACAGGGGCTAGCAGTCGACAGCCGGCAAAGAACACGCAAGCTCATATTGACGAGTCCAGAGAATCGGACTGTGAGGAAGACCACCCACCCCTACAGATACGCAGACGACAAAACCAAGAACAGGCAAATTACGAGCCCGACCAAAGTGAGCATGTGCACCTGCAACCTGAACCGAACATACCCGAGGCGGAGGACCAATCCAGTATACGTGTGGAACCACAACAAGCCGTGGAATGTGAGGATCCTCAGGAGGCCTGCAGTGAAGAGCGGTCTCACCAGCCAGAACAGTCCTCTGGAGAACCAGAGACACCCCAGGAGCAAGAAGTAGATGAAGAAGCCGAGGACGATAGGAGCCACTACTCGTTAAGAAAAGGACCTAAGGTGGACTACAGAGAGCTGCACAACAAGGGGTTATAACTGAAGGACGACCCCCCCCCCCTTTCTTTCGTCTGTCTTGTGGGAGAGTAGTGTGACGTTGTCAGTTGTTTTATCTTTAAATTTTTTGTGATATTCCTTTTATATGCATATTTACTTAGAGGCAATGGAAGAATCCGCCTATCATCTGAAATAAGAACTGATATCGTTAAAATGCAATAAGATGTCGTGATGTTCAAGAAATTAAGAATCGATGTTTTGTGCACCATGCGGGCGGTTAGGCCCACTTTTCGATTCTTCCCTTTGTTTTATCCTTATGATAAATTCTCATTTATACTTTGTGCACTTGTTTATTGTTACAGGAACCTCGAAGCCAAGAACACTTTAAAAGACTCGGGAATTCTCCCTTTTAGTTTGTATGATTTTATCGATCTTGAATTGTCATGCATATTTTTCGCCATTATATTGTATTAGAATTTGGCTTATTGCATTGCATGCTGGGAATCCTAATCATTTCTGGTCTTAACTATCGATCCTTTCACCCCCTTTTCCGGAAGTATTATGGGTACTTTTGGCCTCGCCGCCAGGGGGACTATCCCGAAATTCATTGCGAATTCGGTTCAGCTATAAAAGGGGAGCGAGAATTTTGAAAAGGCATTCGAGAATCAGTCATCCTGACCAACGCTTGTCTCCAGATCTCTTGGTATCGATGCAGCCCTACTCGTCCCAGCATGTAAGGTAGTAAGATCTTTTTGTTTCATTTTTAGATGTATCTTGTTTTGCCGAACCTTAGTACCGCCCTTTGTTATAATTTTCTCAGATAGATCTTTAAATTTTGATGCTTTATTCATGCTATGTCATGGAGTTAGAATTGTGCATTAAGAATTTTGATTATTTAGTGGCTTGTAAGCTCTTGCAACCTTTATTTTGTTCCTATCATCTGTTGACCGACATTAATCAAACTTTAATTAATTGTGAACCCTTGTTGGTGTTTTATCTGAATTTTAAGGTTCTATTATGTTAGATAAATATTTATTCATTAATAGAAATTAAAGTCCTCTTCTATATCATACTCTGACTCTGATTGTATCATTTCTCGATCTTTCTACAACCCGTACACTACATAACGACGCAATTTAAATTTTTGAGTTTTCGACATTTTCGATAAGGAACTTTAAATTTGTAATCATACAAAGGAACACGCTAGGTACTTTATGACCATCGAACCTGATACACCCTGTATAACATGACATATCTTAGCATTGAAAGTTCCCACAGTACCATAAGGTACCACTAGGACACATGCTACTAAACCAATTCCCACTATCATCATTTACTCATTATATTCACTCATGACACGTTATTACGAGTTGTTTGATAGATTACATGCCATATTATAGCACTAAAAGTTACAATAGTATCATATGGTGCTATTAGGACACGTGCTACTAAACCATTTCCCACTATATTTACTCCTGGTATTCACTCATTACACATTACCAAATTTCCAACTGTACCATATGGTACCATTAAACCACGTACTATTAAACAATTCCTGCTATCATTATTAAGTATCGGAAGAATGGAGCTACTTATTGTTTTCATAATGTCCGTCTGTCAGTCCGTCCGTCCGTCCGTCCGTCCGTCCGTCCCCTTCATAATTTCCGCATTTTTTGACGTAGAAGGTTGAAATTCAGAATGTAGCTTACTATGGGCATGTACATCTTCACTATTTAATTTGGTTTTGATTGGCCCACTGGGGCCAGAGTTTCAGGGGCGGAAATTAGACGGGACCAAAAGGTCTGCGCGTATTTATGCATATAAAAAAGTGAAATTCGGCATACTGATTCCTCTAAGCAAGATCAACATTACTATAAAGTTTGGACAAAGTTGTCCCAATAGGCTCGGAGTTGTGGGGGTGACAATCACTTGGTCTTAAGAAATTTATGGCAACATATAGGATGTAATATATCATTCAATCGAAAATGGCGAGAAAGGAAAGAAGATAGGGTTCTTTTTATTTTCTACATACATTGTTCGACAAAATCAATTTTTGATTAAAAAAAATGGGGGGTTAAAAAGTACAGATGAAGAATAAAAAAAAATAGATGATTGGTTTTGTTAGAAATTTTGGCTAACAGCAAATAAGTCAAATAAGTCAACTTCAAGTCGAGTGCGGTACACTGAGGTGCGAAAAGCAGCAGCAAAGACAGTATCAACAGCTAAAGCGAAGGCCTAGGAGAAATTCGGGGAGAAATTGGAGGCAGACTATGGCTCGGCAAACAAGTTATTCTGGCAGACCGTGCGCCGCCTCCGTGGAAAGAAGTCTCTTTCATCACAAACTATTAAGAGTTCAGATGGGAGGCTTCTGAAAATGGAGGAGAGCGTGTTGCATAGGTGGTAGGAATACTTTGCATCTCTTCTTAATCCGGTGACAGCAACAACTGAGGCACATGAGGTGCACCTTGGAGCGGAGAATAATCACGGTAGTATCACTGAAACAGAAGTCAGATGGGCAATTAAGTCCCTAAAGACTGGTAAAGCTGCAGGTGATGATGAAATCCGGTCCGAGATGTTAAAGGACTTAAATCAGGATGGTATTCTGTGGCTGACTCGATATCTGGACAGGCTCTTAAGCAATGGTAGACAGGAATTGTGATCCCTATCTTCAGAAAGGGAGATCAGTAATATTGCAACAACTATCGAGGCATCTCTTTGCTCAGCATTCCTGGGAAAGTGTATGCTAAGTGTCTGGAAAAGAGAAGTCAGGAAATAGTCGACTCCAAACTGTCGGGGGAGCAGTGTGGTTTCCGACCTGGCCGAAGCACGACGGATCACATCTTTGCTCTAAGGCAAATCTTTGAGAAATCCTGGGAGTATGCAAAAGAGGGCTACGCTTGCTTTGTGGACCTCGAAAAAGCATATGACAGAATTCCTCGGGAGACGCTCTGGCAAGTGTTGCAAGAGTATGGTGTGGATGGGCAATTACTGGTTGCTATCATGTCTCTGTACGAAAGCTCTGAGATATTGTGTCCGGATAAATGGCATTAAGTCAAGACCGTTCACTGTGGGTGTTGGACTCCGCCAAGGGTGCGTACTGTCACTCCTTTTGTTCATTACCTTTATGGACTGGATAAACAGGGGCAGCCGAAGCGATGAGCGTGTTTGTGTGGGCGACTGCTTGGTGGAGAGGTTGCACTTTGCTGACGATCTTGTCCTTCTTGGGTCTTCTCGCACGAACCTTCAGCATGCACTAGACCAGTTTGCAGCCAAATGTGAAGAAGCTGGGATGAAGATCAGTGTGGCTAAAACTGAGGTTCTGGTCCTTTCAAGATACCTGCTCAGTGCGTTCTCCATGTTAGGGGAGCCTCATTGAGACAGGTGGGGAAATTCAAGTATCTCGGGATTGCAGTGATGGCAGGAGAAAGAATTGGATGCTCGGATCGGTGCAGCAAGCTGGATCAGACGTGAACTGTGGCGAACCGTGGTATCAAAACGCGAGCTGGGTAACAAAGCCAAGCTCTCTGTCTTCAAATCTATCTTTGTCCCAATTCTCACCTATGGTCATGAGGCTTGGGTAATGACCGAAAGTGTGCGATAGCGGTTACAAGCGGCCGAAGTAAGATTTCTGAGAGGTGTGGCAGATGTTACCCTACTAGATACAGTGCACAGCAGCACAATAAGGGAGTCTTTAGGTGTTGAGCCGATACTTCTCCGCATTGAGAGATCTCAATTGCGCTGGTATGGCCACGTGATACGGATACCGCAAACTGGTCTTCCTAGGCAGTTGTTATTTTCCAAGCCAGTGAGTAAGAGACCAAGTGGTCGGCCTAGAACCAGGTGGCTAGACTACATGGAGAATCTGGGTTCGAGTCGCTTGGGTAATGCCAGGGAGGACATGCGCCTGATGGCGGAAGATCGCGATCGCTGGAGATCCTCTATAGGGCTGCTGCCCCCACAACCCTAACGGATAAGCGGGTTTGAAAAGTAAGTAAATAAGTAAGAAATTTTGGCGTCGACTACTAAGGTCATTTTGCGCCTTTTATACAAGTTTTATCTGTACGCAGCCCGGGACAAACACAAACATCCATGCCTACGGCGGGATTTGAACCCACGACCAGATGGCCTCGAGAACTAGAAAGCCTACGCCCTAGTCCTTTCGGCCGCCTGGCCGGCTAAAAAAAAAATGAACTCAGGGCTTCCGCTACTTTCCTATACCTTCCTCGGGAGGCTTAATTTCTTGTTTTCGCGTTATATTCATTTATGAGATATCTTTGCACGTACACTTGCCACTAGAGCAATATCCGCTATAACTGGATACTCTTATGTATTCGTTCATAACACGACGTGAAAATTTATGTGATATATTACATGCCATATTTGGTGGTAGGAAAGATTTAAGGGGGTATCATAATTGTATCATTAGAGCACATGCCATTAGTGCACGTAACTATTCCGGCTATCTCACGTTCAAACTTGTTCTTGTTCTGTCCCATATTAATGGATTGGTGAAAACAGTGTGAAAAAGTTAATTCGTTTTCTAGTTATCGTAATACATAATAAGCTCCCTACGAATAAAAAAAATTCTTTTGATTTAGAAACCGATCTCTCCTTTCAATAATCTCAATCGCATTTTTTTTCAACTGTTTTCACCATTCAAAAATGTTTTATCCTACTGATGATGAGAAATATTCTCGAAAACGTTTTATATAAATTTTATCCCAAATATTTGGATCACCCTCTTCAAAATTTCATCTGTATTTCAAAACCAACACTTCCTTCAAGATTATCGTTTTCTACTATCTTCACAAGACTTCATCTACACCCTCAATAGACTAAGTTTATTTCTACTTTCAACAACATCTTCAATAGACTACATCGTTTAAGTTTTCTTCCATCTCACAAGTTTCTTCGTCGTTTTTCAAGATTGGTGACTTTATTAAATTTGTTTTTATTAAATTTTATTTTTACGATTTTCCCCATTAAAAGGAGACTACCCACATTTAAATTTAAAATTAATCATTTAAACTCCTTAGATCAATAATATCTTTATAATTAAAGTTCCATTTTGACATGGCCATAAAAAAAAAACTACTGGACCAAAAGCTATAATACTTGGTAATATTATACAAGAGGGCATGGGAAGTTCATACCCTCTAAAAAATTAGTTCAAAAGGTCACCACGAGCATGGAATGGAGCTCTATGCAATATTCGTATACGAAATTAGACACGAAGACACAGGTTAACAATGTGGTTTATACACATGCGCTTTACTAGTCGTCCGCAGTAATCCAGTGTAACCTGCTTTCAGTAAATGGTGGAGGCCACATTCAACATGTGACTAATTTTAGTAACGATTAAAGACTGATTACTAAGTATTATAGCTTTTGGTCCAGTAGTTTTTATTTATGGCCATGTCAAAATGGAACTTTAATTATAAAGACCTTGTATATTTGAGGAAATAATTCCATAAGAAACAGAATAATATCTTTGATAATCTAGAAGGAGAAATATAGCCATAAAAAAAATCTCGAGGGTTCGAGCACACATCCCCCGCCTCCGCCCTCTCTCGTCGGCGCGATACCGCGAATGTTGTATTTAAGAATTTCTTTGAAAATACTTGCTTCAATTAACTCGAGAGGCTTTAAAACAACATACATCGTCAGTCTATTGATATAATTTTTGTAGATGGCTGAAAACAATTTAAAAACGCCACGAAAAAACATCGTCGGTGATGCCTCGCTCATGGAGTAATAGACCTCGCTAACCAAGACGCCATCATTCTTCGAAAGCCAGTGCGCATCGCACACTGGGGAATCGTACGAACACGTCAGGACTATGGAAAGGAATCAGACAGACACATACGTGCATACACTTGGAAACATTGTAAGAGTAGCACATAATATGTTATTCTGTGGTATTAACATTGGAAATGAGATGCGCATACTCTGACACATAAAATGAGTATTAGTATCAGGAAATGATGTGCTAGTCGGGGACACGCACCCTGTTTCTGTTTCGAAACTTGTTACTTCATTTCGTGAAATGATCCATTCCATTATTTCATTCTTTTTTCATATGCAGATTGGCAGGTTTTTCGCTTTCAGCTAATCCATTCAATATTAATCAATTCAGATTTTTTAAGCGTTTCAGATCATCAATCTGTAAGTCGTATTCAATGGGAAAACGATAGCGGAAACTCGGGCAGAAGTAGTCTTGAATCGATTGGCCTCCAGAGCGCAGGCGCGCTGACGTCATGCATAAATTAGGCGAAGGGTCAATACGCACTCTCTCTATTGCAACGCAATGCATTGTTGGAATTATGTCTACAGACGGAGGGAGGGACGGACGGACGGACGGACGGACGGACGGACGGACGGATAGCTGGACAAACCGATCCAATAAGCACAATTCTAGGAAAATGTGCTAAAATCAGAACTGGTAATTTCAGCTTTTTTTTTAATATTGCTTTTCGTTACAAAATGAAGTTTTTTTTAATAATTCAAAAACCAAGACTCTCTTGGGTTCTAATAATTAAATACAAAATATAACAGGTACATACACTGCTCAAAACATTTAAAGGAACACTTCTGGTTATCAGCGTGCAGAAGCAACTACGATTAATATGGACAAAATCGCTGTATGTGATCATTAACAATAGAATGCATTATTGAAATAACTGGTGAAGAAACATAAAGAAAAAACAGGAAACTGCAGGACCCCTGCCTAAAACAAAGTCAAATGTCCTTTGGACGTTGTGAGAGAATGCCCTGTTTCTTCCAGGGTTCAGTTTTTGCACCACTCGATGCACCTTCGAGGCATGTTCCGTATCAGTCGACGGATGTGATCTTGGGGAAGCCAGTCCCATTCCTCAGTAAAGTGCCTGGATGAGCAGTTGCAGTGTTTCTGGAGCTGAAGGGCGGTGTCGAATTCGCCTGTCAAGCATGTCCCAAAGATGTTCAAGGGGGTTTATGTCTGGACTCATTGCAGGCCACCTCATGGTCTGAATGCCATGCATCCGTAGGAAGTCTTGAGTGACAGCTGCAGCGTGTGGACGAACATTATCCTGCATCAGAAGGAATCCAGGCCCCATGCCATGTGTAACAACAATCACATGTTCTTCCAGAATGTTACGAATGTAAACGTCAGCGGTCATTCGCCCTCGGACGACCACAAGATCCGTTCGATGGTCTATTGAGATGCCAGCCCAGACCATAATGGAAGCTCACATAGACTAACATATATGAATATTGTGCAATTCAAACAATATTACAAACATACACATCGAATTGATAACCTTTTTTTGAAGTCAGTTAAAAATAGCTGGAAACTGTGGACACCAATATACAATATCGGAATAAAGGAAAACATAAATCAACAAAGATTTTAATGCAGCGCACATTGGAGCCTACAGAACTCAGTACTCACGGGCTCATAATAACTGCATCAACGATCCCATTTGTGAGGGTTCAGGTAGTAAGCTTATTTGTGAAATGGTCCTGATTGTGGTTCAATACGTGTGCCACGACTTCTAGTGACATTTAAGGTATTAAAGGTTTGTGGAGTGGCCTGACAGGGGCAGCCAGTCGAGCATACATTGACATCTCTGGAATACATGTGGGCTGCACCATATTGCCTAGTCGCTCGCGGGGCGCCAACAATCAGGCAGCGCAACATACCTTAATCCCCCTGTATCTCTGGAGGTTGGCTTGCGACACCATGTTCATAGGAATAAAAATGTTTCTTTATACATGTTCTCTCATGTGTATGAATATTTACCATTGATTTCCGGACACCCTGTAAAACTTTTATTTAATAAACTTCAAAAGCTTTTGAGGTCATTTCTTAAATGAAAGGTGAACATCTATTTAGAGTCCTAATTAGACATGGATTTTGACACTATCCGTTTGTCGCTAGCAGAATAATAGGACATAAATTATAATTCAGTTTGAAACGTAAATAACTTTATGACAGATAAATAGTGACATGCAGACATCTATCTCAACGCATCCACACGCACACTTATAAAAAAATATCTTATACATTTACGAAAAAATAATATTGTAAATGCAACAGAAATAAAAAAAAAATTTAACGCGAATGTCATTTATTTTTCCATTCTTACCTTTTTTCATATGATAACGCTGGCTAAGTTTTCTTCTAAAAGAAAAAGTAATTTTATACTCCTTAGTTGTCAAAATTGGATCAACGCATGCGTAAGAAAGTATCTTTTGCAACAGACCATTTCGATAAAGATCATTTTAGTGATCCATTAAAATGTCATCGTATTATACAGTCCGCAATTCCTATAATATTTTCATCCGCTTTCGAATTTGAAGAAGTAACTCAATCACCGAGTAATGTATTGCCTCAATCATCAGTACAATTGCCTGCAGGCCCTCCACCCTTCCCTGTTCCTTCAACATCTTTAGATGCACTGTTGGATTTATTTTAGAATGCACTCCTACTTCAACTGGTGGCTTCTCGGGATTGAGTATTTTTCCAGATACCGGCTATATAGAGACATCCATCGCTTCTCCTCTTATACTTCACGGTAAGAAAGGCAAATATTTTGTTGTACTTCTGAATTTATTTTTCAAATTTTGTTATATAAATAAATTAATAACGATTTTTTTAAATTAATGAATTAATAAAATTTATTTTTTTTGTTTATGATTTTTTAAAGCATTTGATTGACATGGTTTTAAATTACAATATAATTATTGGCTTTTTTTAAGCTGCAAGAAAACAGATTAAAAGACGACTTGCAGACACTCCAGATTTATCTGCTTCAGAGGCAAAACGAATTCATGGTATTCATCAAATACATCAGTAATAACATCAATAGGTACTATATATACTTGATAAACATTATATTTGTAATTTCTTTATATAACATGAATTCTCTAAGGTGATGATTTGATGATTTCATATAAGTGAGTTCAAAATTAAAATTGATTACATGTAGAAAACACCAATGACTTCTCATGTACAGAACATCAAATATTGGAGACTCCTTCCAGGTGAAATACACACTGATTCCAAACATCCGATGACCCTCTGTCCAGATAGTGACAAACTCTTCAATCGGATATGATAGCAGTTGAAAATAAAATAATATGGAACAATGTCCATTCCTTCAATTATGTATGAATACAGGAAAGGATGGTAAAGAAAAAAAATTAGATAAGTAAAATTAAATGTAAATTGAATATAACAGCGTTTTCGAGAACAGGCAAATCTCTGTTGTTTTTTTAAGGGAATTTAAGTGATGCAGATTTTTTTTAAGGGAATTTAAGTTAAATGTTTATTGTTAATATATATTTCTTCTGACTTAAATATTGTGTATTTTTATTTATTATTTATTACTTTTGTTAATTGATGTCTGTGCTAAATTATTGGGCTCCAATTTAATTGAGACAGCTTCTTTTAAACATTTTTTGTAATTTCTTTCTTTTGCTCTAATTTTTATTTGTTGCCAACTAGAAATGTGGTTGTTTGTTATGCAGTGATAAGCTATTTTAATATTATTATTATTATTATTATTATTATTATTATTATTATTATTATTAACCTTATTGCTTTTTTTTGTGTTCTTTTGCTCTTATTATAAGTTCTCTCTTAGTTTAGCCATAATGTTTAAAATGACAATCTTTACATGGAGTTTAGCTTATGGTAATTTTTTTGTTTGCTCATTATTTTTGATTATAGGATTATAGTGTTAAAATCATTTGTTATGTTATTTGCTCAGGTCTAATATTTGATTTGTTGGTAAAATTTTTATTAATTGACTTTTGAATATTGTTAGGTAATTTTTGAATGATTCCATAATTTTAATATTTGGGAAATATCACTCATCCAACTTTGTAATTTTAAAATACTTTTATTGAATTAAACATGCAGGGCAAGTGTACATGTATATCTAAACCAGTTTTACTTTTGAATTCACTTTTATGGAAATCATCAAATCATCACTTTAATATTTATTCTATTTTCCATTATCAACTTAAGTATATAACATGAACTTGATAGGGAAAAAAAGAAAAAACCTTATGTGGACAACAGGTTATTCTTTTTCCTATCATGTAATTTATCCAGTGTCTGATTGGTTTCTCTAATATGAACTAGGTAATATTCAGATATAAGTGTAATAATTCCTTTGTTTCCAAAGAATTATTAGTAATTATTATTGTTGTGGAGAAATAGGTGTGATGAATGTTTGGGTTATCAATCCTTTCTAACAATCTTTTTTTCTTCCAATAGAAATTTTGAAAACGACAAGAGACACCCCACAGAAAAGAAAATTAAGAAGATGCCTAAATAAGTATCGAGTAAGCTTCCAAAGAGCAAGGAGACAAATGCAAGAAATGCAAATGTACTTTAAAAAGCATGAAAAGTGCAATAACAAATCTACTTTCATAAAAGCTTGTTCCGAGGATCTTAAGGAGCCAGCTAGGACTTTTTTTTTGTCTCTCCAATTTGATCGTTTATATACCAAAAATAAAAGAAACATTATACAGAACAAGAAAAGCAGACTGCATTAGGCCTCTATTATAGCATCACTAAAGTAAATAAATTTTGTAAAATTATTTTTTTATTTACCATCAATCAGGACTTTGAAACGTTGGCTAATCAGGACTTCGAATACTTCTTTAAATACATTGCTAGATGTGAAACCATATTTTCTAATGTAATCAAGAATAGTGATTTAATGTAAAATTTCAAGAAAATTATATCAAAATTTTTAACTCTCCTGAATGAATTTAAACATGTTTGTAATTCTGTCCAATCTCTAATTCTCAAAATATTTATCAGGATGCATCTATATTGATGTGTAAAATTTGAAAATGCTAAATTATTACAACTGCCAAAAAATACCACATCCAAACAAAAATTAAAATGGATAAAACATTCTTAGCATTTTCTCTTAAAAACAGTTTTTAAGCTAAAATATTTAAAAGTTTTTGTATTGTTCAAAGTTTGCCAGTACATAAACACTAAATTCCTAAAAAAATTTCTATAGGGAGAAATATCAAAACATAAACATTCCATATCCGCCATCTTTTGAGGGCATCGAAACCCATGGCTGCCATGGCTCTGGACTTATTCCATTGCTATACAATACATCCAAACACGCAACAACTCGTTACCATCGTTATACAATAACAAGTCGGGCAAAAACGGCGCACTTCGATGAGTAGCAGTATAGGATTGCCTTCCTCTTGCCCTCAAAAAATGGCAGCTGTACCCATCATTCAATGCGAAGATATTTTCCCCTATATTTAGTTTAGTGGATATTTATTGTACAATTTAAAATCTGCTGGTTTCGTTTTTTAATTTTCAATTCAGAATATTCCAAATGTAAAAATAAAGTTAAATTATTTCAGATATTTTCAATATTTTTATAGTTCTATATATTAAAAATCTATGAAATAATAATTTTATATAGTTTAAATTTATAAAATAATGTCATCAATAATTTTATTATTTTTCTGTACATAATATAATTATACTTCTGTTTAAAAAATGAATATGCTTGGAAATCGTTATTATTAAATTTTTATTGTATTTAATCATTTATTTAATAAATGAACCTTTTATTTCCTAAGATAGATAGCTTTCTCATTTAATCTAATAATAACATTAATAAATTTCCAAGATTTTCTTTATTAATATAATTGTTTATTTCAATGACAACATTTAATAAATAATTCAAAATTTGAAAGTAAAGGATTTATGAATGCAATTTACGTCACTAAACCAAAAACTGCGAAAAGAATTGACGTTTTTTATGGATGTTGCATAAGACGTCAGTTTCTCGCACTGCTCGCAGGAAACGATATCTGAACGAGACTTTTTGCTTTATCCCACTATACCAGAGGCCGCTACTGTCAAGGAATTACAAATGCAGCATGGGAAAATGTGTAAACGTCATATCTCGTTAGTTTTAAGGTTTATTTATTAAAATCTTTGGAGAGATGTAAGAAATTATTCTAAAACAAATAAGAGAATACAACTTCTAGGCTGAAGATTTTGCTGATAATGTGTAGCCTAAAGGTAAACTTCACGGAAAAATTCGACTGTATATTTTTTGTATCATAACTTAATAAAATAAAATATTTATCGTTCAACATTTTTCGATTTATCCTAATATTTTATTAAGATAAATGCCTCGGAAAATTGAAAATTGGCGTGGAATGTTCCATTCCTTCTCCCGAGAACACGGCGGGACATGACGCGAGAACTTGCCGCGACCACCTCGGGGAATTTCGTCACCGAGATTCTAGTTTCGTTTCGAACGATTCTACAGATCATAAGATTTTGCTAACCTGTTTTATGTCAAAATGCCTTCAATTTCTCTGTTTGGATGTGTAATAGACTGTTGGATTGAAATTTCACGTTTCATAGATTCCTACAATAAAAAAACTGCATTAGTTTTTGACAACGAGAACTGGTATCAACTTCAAACAGCATCGCGTGCTCAGCTCATTTTGAAATGCTATCCATTGTCTATGCACCCGCCGTTTTAAATTCAATATCAATTCAAACAAGATATTCACTGAAACTATATCACGGATAAGGTGCAACTAGATGGACTTCCAACTCTAAACGTGCCTGGCGTTCTTCAAGAACAACGACCGCAACAGGCATGCGTTAATTGCCGAAGGAATGTAGTAGGCCTATCTGCTGTGTAGGGCTGTGCACACGCCGACGCGGCAAGCAGAAGATCTCGTTTCAACGGTTTAATGTATAGAGCCAAGAACAGAAGACCCCCTTCATCTGCTCTTGATAGGGAATCTCAGGAGTTGCAGTAGCATTTAATTCTGCTAACGGTCCTTGTATATCGCTGTCACTGTTATCAAAATCGTTGTCTTGTTTTCATATTCATAGTCATTGCGATGCCTTGAAAACTAACCGCGATAGCGTACCATATGTGTGACGTCACGAATACGAAACTCCTTCGCACTTCTCTGGAATCTGTTACGTAACAGTTGCCGAATCATGGCTTTAGTGTCCAACGAAGGTGGTGGGAAAAAATGAAAGTTTTTCCTTTATTTTATTAATTTTGAGTTCGAATTGAAAACTTTTATACATGCTACGTTATTATTGAGACCTTCATCTTTCATTTTAAGCAAAGTTGTTTGAGTGAGGAGTTTATCTTTAATGAGCTTAATGAGCTTAAAGTAGTTAGTAGCTTACAACTTTTCCTCATGAGCTAATAACTGGAGAAAATGTATTTTTCATATGGCTTTTGCAATTTAGTAAATTCACTTAGAGAAGTTATAGATGTATTAACTTTCTTTAGAGATGTTATAGATAACGTTTATCTAAATATATTAGAAAATTCTAAAGATCTCAACTGATTGTGTGAGACGCCACTTGATGATCCTTGCTGCTAAAACTGATAATATCAATATAAACAACCACACTCAGGACATTTTTCCACGCTCTATGACTGAATACCACTTTATTGAAACGGTTACATGTTGATGAGAGATGCTGATGAGGCTGTAAACAGAGTTTCTTTAACTCACTCAATCCATCTATTAAGTATTTTTAAATATGGACAGAAATAATTTTCTCGAATTTTTCCTGGGTGAACCCAATTGGACACAAACTTTCATGCGATCGTTTTTTTTCGGTTTTCCAAAGTAAATATATACTTTATTAATGCTTTTTTGTTTACATTCAAATTCTGATACTGCAAAATTTCATCAAACAAACAGACCGAGCAACGCCGGGCAAATCTGCTAGTATGATATAAATTTCTGTTATTTTGCTCTTTGAACTCTGAAATTCTGAACTGAATCTTGTCAGTTGTTGATATTTTCAACAATGACCTCCTCTTAAGGCCATCCACTTATATTGTTAAACTAGCAGAAGACCCGGTGTTGCCCGGGGTAATTACACTTGTAGAAAGCAGAACAATCTCAAGAAGTGAAATTGTAACTCCAAGTTGGTTAAATAATAACTCAATCAATACAATAAAGAGCGAAGGGATTATCCATTCTAAGAAAAATCCGAATAACAGGAATTCTAGGTGATATACCGGGACTTTATTTAACCTCTTGTTGACTTGCTCAGATAAAAAAAGATATCCATCTTCACCATCCGGGAACATCAATGGATACTTTAGACCCAAGTTAATCTTGCCCTTGACGTAGAAGCTCTTATAATCTCTTGCTCTATTCGAAACTCCCGTTGTTCAGATGTTTCCAATTCTCGTATAACTTTTTCTGTTTTAGCTGCAGAGTTTCTCTGACCAATACTCGTTCTTTCACTTTCCTTTCCAGACACATACATTTTTCCCAGTCGTATGGAAGTCTGATAGGGAACTCAAGGGAGAAACGTGTGATTCCTTTTTCTCATCAGTAGACTTAGTAGCTGCCTTATTTATGTCTTCTCACTGCATCATCATTTTATGCTCATTAATAATAATTCTTGGAAACAAACCTTCAATCATCGCATTATCAACATCTCACTTTCCAAAATAATCATATTCACATAGAATATAGTCAAATGTATTTTTAAGAAATATGTGGATCTGCTTTGCTACCAAATAAGTTAGGTGATAATCTCGGCGTGGCTCGGACTGTTTTTATGTTTAAATTTTGCAATATCTTAAAAATAAACACATGAAAACGCTTAGTATTAATGCAGTTAGAATTCAAAATAAAAACTCGAAAACAATTTATTTTAAATGCTCAAAATGGATAGTTTGGTTTGGTTTGTTTGGTATTAACGTCCTTTTCAACTGCCATGGTCATTTCAGGACGGCGTTATAGGGGCTGCAAATTTTGCCTCGCAAGGGTTCTTTAACGAGCAGCTGGCAAACGACTACACGGGACCAACGGCTTTACTTCCCTTCCGAAGGAAGTGCGTGATCTCAGGATTTTCCCCCTGAAAAAATCCTCGTCGTCCTCGGCCGGGGTCGAACCCGCGTCCTAGGGCATCAGAGGCGATCACGCAACCCCTGAGCCACCGAGGCCGATCACAATGGATGTATGCCACATCTAATCTAAATAATTTCTTAGCCACGTAATCTTAATTTAGATGTACACTTCATGTTGTTGCTATTCCCACTCTGCTCTTGATGTCTTGAAGCAGAATTTGGCCATTTTTCACTTTGTGTAGTCTAGCGGTCGCCGATTCTTCTATTGACATGCTGAACGTTTGCTCAATACAGCACGGAGCTAAAGGACTGCTTCCTCTGTCGTCTTTCCACTCTTTCTCACTAGTTTGCTAACTCTCCATTATCTCCAGTTACTGATCATTTTTAAAGATTTTCAAGAAATTGTTAAGCAGTAAGAACTCTCAATTCTATGGAAAGCCTGAATGACAGGAAATCTATGCATTGTTACAAATTGAACCTTAGTTATATTGCAAAAACTTTGTCTTGCATTGTTGGTCATGAGACATTTCCTATTAGTATGCCCTGCTATCATTATGAATATCGATTCATTATCGATAATTATTATTTTTTCGAAATCTGAGGTAGACAGTGACCTTCCTCATGCTTTGAAGGTGAAGAATGCAAAATTTCATCAACATCGTAATTAAACTGTATATTTGAATAAGAAACAAACCCTCAAACAAACATTATTCTTTATTTAGAATAAATTGAGAAGACATCAGTCAAGTTCCAGCACTCGCATCTGTTGTTGATGGTATAAATAATTTTATTTCACTATAACTGTACAAGAGTCGATTTTCGCCTTTCTTCTATCATCATCAGTTGTAATTGTATATTTTAGCAAGGATTTAAAGTCCTTATATAATTGTTAAGAGAAAAACGTTACTTCTTGTGACGTAATTGTCATTGTTAAGAGTTATTGTTTATTTTTTTGTCATTCACAAATCATTTTTATATTTCCATTTTTATATATCAATTTTTGAATACTTGTTTCTTTCAATAATTGATTAAATAATATATTGCTGCCATTCTCTTCCATATTATTTAATATTTTTTGGGGGTAGTATTTGTTCATAATGAATATTATGATGTTTTCTATTATTAACATTCCTCTTTTATCATTGCTACTATAAATGATTTTACATATATCTTCCCTTTTTCCTAGACTGTGTTTAGTATATGCTCTGAGAATTTTGAACTTGTCATACCAGTTTTAATATAATAAATATGTTCCTTAACTTGAAGTTATATCTCCATTAAGTATAACAGATAAAGAAAAAGAAATCGAGACAATAAAGGCAATAGGAATAGGGAACGGGTATGAAGAAAGGGAAATGGATAAAATTATTTTCGATTTAGCCACAGAATACAATAACAAAGAACAAAATAAAAAGAGAGAAAAAATTTACAAAAGCAAAATCATTTTACGGGAATATAAGTTACCAGATCAAAAAAATTCTAGAGAAAAAAGGAGCAAAAGTAGTATTTAAACCAATTAATAGATTAATTAATATCTTAGAAAACAAAAATGAATAGTACAAAAAGGTTAATAGTGGAGTATATGGAATTGAATGTACCGATTGCAAAAAGTGGTATGTAGGAAAAACTTACAGAGACATGAACACCCGTTTTAAGGAACACATTTATTATATTAAAACTGGTATGACAAGTTCAAAATTCTCAGAGCATATACTAAACACAGTCTAGGCAAAAGGGAAGATATATGTAAAATGATTTATAGTAGCAATGATAAAAGAGGAATGTTAATAATAGAAAACATCATAATATTCATTATGAACAAATACTACCCCCAAAAAATATTAAATAATATGGAAGAGAATGGCAGCAATTTATTATTTAATCAATTATTGAAAGGATCAAGTATTCAAAAATTGATAAATAAAAATAGAAATATAAAAATGATTTGTGAATGACAAAAAATAAACAATAACTCTTAACAATGACAATTACGTCACAAAGAAGTAACGTTTTTCTCTTAACAATTATACAAGAACTTTAAATCCTTGTTAAAATATACACTTACAACTGATGATGCCATAAGAAAGGCGAAAATCGACTCCTGTACAGTTATAGTGAAATAAAATAATTTATACCAATAACAACAAATGCGAGTACTGGAACTTGACTGATTTCATCTCAGTTTATTCTAAATGAAAAGCAGCACTACGTAAGTACATTATGAATCTTATTTATTTATGTAGATAAGAAATATGGATGTGATTTGCGTTCTTAAGTTGCTAAAGAGGTTTCTGGGGCCTTCTGAAGATTTCTCAAGTGGAGACGCGTGGAGAGAACGTATGTGTCGGTATTGGACATACAGGGAGGTCTGTCAAGATTAGTAAGAGGACCACAAAGCTGAGAAAAGCTTGGATTGTGTTCTAGCCCAGGGGTCGGCAAGTAATTTTAGGTGGGGTCCGGATACTTTTGAAAACTTTTATAGTTTAATAGTTCGTATATAAATGACTGCCTCATAGTAAAAATAAAATTTTGTTGCCAGTCTTGTTGCCTTGAGTTGGAAGGCCAGTTCCTGTGAGAAAAAGGATCCTAACTGCATGACAAATTGTGCGGAGCATGGTGTTCATTCCAAATTGAAACTGGTGAACCAGTGAGAAGATTGATTCATTATAATCAAATTATGTATTATTCACACAGAGCTTTCCTGCTGACTACTTTTTTTAGAAACAATTCTCCTCGAGATAGTATGTTAAGAGGAGTTCATTGGTAATGGCTATATAATTTCGTCTTTAAGCTTGAATTCTTATAAACCTTGAATAAACTTATCAATTGAATGAAAACTGTTGTTTCTTTTAATAAGAAAAATCTGTTAGAGCCCATGATAAAGATTTCATTCAGATAACCCGGAACCAGGGAGGATCGTCTCATTGGTTCCGCGACCTGGACAGTTTTTCTTCTTTGAATGAATTGCTTTGATGAACGTTATATCTTCCTTCTGATCCAATGCCTCTGCCAACAGTTAATGATGGGGCGACAAGTAGTGGGCAACAAGGGTCTGTGCCCATATTAGTGGGCTTTTCTGGCGCCATACCAGTGTTCTCTGGAGAAGTTTCTGCCATCAACATGTTCATTTCAGTCGTAGAGAGCATCGAGTAAGTTGCTGGATGGCCCGATACTGAATGGAAATGCTGCCAAGAAAACTGCTGAACTGGAGCTCTTGGATATCACAACATATGACGTCCTGTAGGTAAGGCTTTTGCAAATCTTTGAGAGAGTAAAGACGGAAAGAGATGTCAGCAGATTCCTGCATGCGGAGCAAGAATAAGGAACAAAAAGAAAGGGATTGTTATTGAAACGCTTCAAGAACGGTCTTCTTACACCCCACAGAGAGGTTCTCCTGGTGGCTGCACCAACTACTCATAGACAAGCACTACGGATGGCCTTTGAGTCAAAGAGATGGACAAGACGCCATTCGAAGTGTTCAACGTGTCTTAAATCAAGCCCTCTGTTGGCCCTAATAATGGGAAACCAATAAAAAAAGGAGGAGTTTTCTGCCCACCATGTTGGTATGTCTACAAGTTCTAGTGACTATAGATCTTGTAAGTAGGATATAGCTGAATTGCGAAAGTCTATGAAGGAACTGATGGAGATGGTTCACAAGGTGCTTTCTTACCAATCAGCTACCCCTACAGATATCAAACAAGGTTACTTGTTAAATTGCAGTGGAAAAGGTTATCATGCCAGAAGTTGCCCGAGCCAACAATCCAGGTTCAAAGTATCGTCCAATGAAGCCTATCGTGCTCTGAGCAATAAAGCTGAAGTTGGTTGCGAGGAAGAAAACATGTACAGAGTAAATATGCAAATTCAAATGACGACCCTCACAAAGACTGTTGATATCGACAATCAGGTGTCTTTCCTTAAGGAGTCGGCTTACAATGATATTCCTAATGCAGCTGTTTCCAATAGTTCTGCATGTAAAGGTGGTCAGCGGGGAGACGATGAACATAGAAAAAGCAGCCAAATTTATCATCGTGAAGTAAGGTGTCTTCATGAGGGAAAAGACCTTTCTCATAAGCTCTCTCTCTGGCAGACCGTATGACGGGATTCTGGGAATTGACATTCTTAGGAACATGAAATTCACTGTCTAATTACGTGTCAAGTGGACCATCCTCCTCAGGATTGGCTAACTGTGCTTTTATACTCAGTTATGTCATTTTATGGTGGGACAACTTGTATGCAAAACGTTAGAATCTGGTCCAGTCAAACGTAACATATTCTCGTAAAACAGATTCTTGACAAGGATCGCCTCATTGTTCAAGGAAAGAGGTTAAAGATTTAAAATGGTCTGTGTGAAGTGCCTATTTCTATACAAACATCGCTATGGCATGATTAAACGTCGTGTCATGCCACTTCATGCTTAAATGAGAAGACGAGCGCTTCGAGTGAACCCTACTCTTTCAGTCGGAAGGATACAGTGGGTATTCAAGAGGAAGTTGTGTACCGTAGTAGAAGCTGTACAGCCTGATATGTCTCTCCAACCACTACGTGGTCATAATAAAAAGTGACTCGACAAGGAAGCGTACTATTGTTCACTACAAATCTTTGCACAAAGGTTCGATGTACACAAAAATATGCACAAAGTGTACAAGTGTGTGGAGTCTACTTGTGTGTGTTTAATTGCCGAAGCTAATGTTGATTCTGTTAAGTTACATTTAGTTTTAATTCAGATAAAAATTTCTTTTTCCTTTGCGAATTGCATAATTGTAGTTCTTTCGTTTAATTTCGCAGTTGTGAGCTAGTCTATTTAACTATTAAAAGTTTTTTGGATCCATTTATTCCTTAATTAAAAATTATTATAATTATTCTAATTATTTTAAAATAATTTTTTTCAAAGGGAATTGTCACATGTATGTATAATGTAAACTAAGAGTACGCAGTGAAAGATAGGCATGTAACAGTGCACGGATTTAACACAATAAAACAAATGTTTCTTCGAAAAATAAATGAATGCTTAGAATTAAAACAAACATCAAACAACAGTTAAAGATGTATGCCACTTAGGCAAACTGGTAAATAAGGAAATTAGCACCTTGGCTGATAGCCCAACTTATACCTTTGAAGATAAGTCATATCAATTGACAACATCTAATTGAATAGACAGATATATTCAATGAGGGATAAACTTTAAAAGTCCCTTTGAACTTAATTAAACACACTAGTCCAACAATGCTTAATGAACTAGGCAAAATAACCAATGTTATTGCATCAACAATTGCATCCAATTTAAACTCTTGCAATAACACTTGATCACAAACTCAAATTCAGTTAAGAATTATTAATTAATAGAGCCAAGCAGACTATATTACAAAAAAGCAATAACTTAGTATTCTAATTACAACACAAGGGCTTGGCTAACCAAAACTTCAATATCACAAATATCAAATATCACAAATATGCAGAATATAATTATGGTCAGGTTTCGGAATTTTATAATAAAATAACACAATGTAATACTATTACACCACTGACTTTTAAATCGGAAACATAACCACAAAACTTTTACCATAGAATAATATTAACAAAGCACTAACACTCCATTAGCTCATGACCAAGTACATAAAATAGTCCGAGTGTGAAAAACTCTTAAATAGATGATAAACTAGGAAATCCAAATATGTAAAACAGTCCAAGTAGGATAAGTCCAATAAATACAGGATAAATTACGGGTAAAGATATTTTGCCAGTTACTAGCAAACACAAGAATCCAGTCTTACATACAGTCAGGTAAATTCAGTCTTAGGTATATTAATAAACACAGGTCAACTAAAGCTTAAAGCTTAGGGGGCTGAAATAAATCAAACTACCCATTGAGTGCAAAATATCAAAAAAACCCAATGAGTGAAATAAATCTATATGAATGTATGTAGATATGCAAACTAACACTAATATAAATAAGCAAAGAATTATGAACGTAGAAATCACTTCACACACACACTCGCGGACGAAACATATTCACAGGCGAGGAAACATAATTCTCTTTTTTTTCCCACACAATAATTCACTTTTATGTCACCGAGAAAGACGGAGAACACCACAACCGTTTAAACCAGGTACCAACTTAGCTTCGAATCAAAGTGAAGCCTAAGTGGTAGCGCACATAGGCTAATAGACCGGACGGCCATAAACCTTTCACACACGACGTATATCTCATTTCTTGTCGTGACACTTCCATGAAAGATGCTTTAAATAACTGGGCATTATTGCCTACAATAAAATTTGCGCTTACCAGGAAGTTGCAGAAATCCATTACAGAACGCTGACAGCTCTCCGGGAACCTTATTCCTAGTGACGATAACGAAGGGACACGCAATTGGCATTCCGTCTCCGCTGGCGAACAATTCTCCGCCTTCGTGGCCTCTCTGCACGGCCGAGCTATTTCTAACGACGCATTATGGCGTTTTGTCTCGCTCTCCGCTGTGGCCACGTTCAACTCCTCCCTGTTGAACTCTTTTCCAATGGAGAAACCGTCACGAATCTCAGTGTCCGCTTCCCGTCGAGGCACCCATCTCTCGCGACCGTTCTTCTTTTGAGCCTTTTTCCAATCTACCTTCTCTTCCGTTTTTATTCCATATTCCGCGTTCGATTGCTCTCTCACTCGCTGATTGGGTCTGCGTGTTGCTGTTTTTCCTGACGCGGATGACGTCGCTCTGCTTTCCTTCTCGAGTGGTAAAATATCCGAGAGTGAAAGTGAGCATTTGCGTCATCGGAATTCATAACATTGTTTGAATTCCGTGACACCCAGGCTGGCCCCAACCGCAGAATTTCCTGCGTGTTGATGTTTTGCAGGACGTGTATGGACTTAGCTAAGATTTTCGATGACAAGGGACTTTTTCCAATGTTCTTCTCTGGCTTTACCGGCGCTGTGGCCGGAGCCCTCCTCCGCTCTCTGAAGTATTTCTCTACCAGCCCCTGGCAGCGATGAAGGTTATACTCTGGCTCCCAGGTGGGGACATCATACCTCACCCATTTGACTAAGAATTTGCGGTGGGGCTTCTTCCCTTTGATGTCCCTTATGGCTTCTACCCGGTAGACATCTTCATACTGAGGGTGTTTTATGGGACCTGGCTCTTTTGTTGGCTTGACTGGATTGGTGTACCGCTTTAGGTAAGAGCAATGTATTACCTTGCACCTACACTTCCACCGTGGCAGAATAATGACTTTCGCCGATACTTTGTTGACCACTTTTTGAATCCTGAAAGGTCCTAGATATTTAGGGTGCAACTTATGCCCCGCAGCACTCTTATGCACTAATCTCGAGGCTCGGACGAGCACTAGGTCCCCTTCCTTCATTTTGAATCTGGTATGTTTTTTATTGAAATATTTTGCATAACGGGAATTAGCTCGTTTAATTCAGTTCTGTGCAGCCTTTAGAAGAGCTTTTAGATGATTTACAAATTCCGGAGTGGACTGTCTCCCTATTTGAAACTTGTTAACCAAAAGGGGAATGGTAATGTTCCGCTCCAGGTCCAGGTAATAGGGGGTGAAACCCGTGGCTTTCGACACTGCACTATTTATGGCGATCTCCATTGTATCCACATATTCGTCCCAGTTGGTTTTTTCTGGGTTTAAGTAATTTCGCTATATATGAATCATGCTTTGGTTGGTACGCTCGGATTGACCATCTGTCTGCAGATGATATGCCGACGCTAACTTTAGAGTAACGCCCAGTAGCTTAATTATTTGTCTCCACAGCTCTTACGTGAAGCGGACATCGCGGTCCGATATTATGATGGATGGGAATCCATGAAGCTTGAAAATCTGGCTGACTAGTAACCTGGCGGTTTCTTCTGCTGTGATGGACGACTTGCAGGGGAGTAGCCTACTCGTTTCGTCAACTTATCTGTGACGGTAAATATGGCGTCGAAATGACAGCTCGATCCATTACAACCGAGATGCAGTTCAGCTCTCCCTGCTTTAGCGACTGTTGGATCACTTCCGGAAAGGCTGCAAGATACACTTGCACTTTCTTGGATTCGATGAAAGACGGCACTTGGTTAGTTAGCGTTTTGAGCACTGATTAAATAACGCTATATTTTTCATATATCGTGTTTTTTTTTTAACCCATCCATTATTTGTTTTTCCAGCTTCTGCTATTCAGACTTTTTCCTTTTATTAATGGCGGAACGCGCTAGAAGACACTAAACCAAAACCACACAAATCACTACACTGCACCAACACTGTTGCGCCGACACACGACAAAACACAGGCGTAAATGGAGCACCACACAACTTAATACACTAAACACTACCCACAAATAGCACCCACTGTTGATTAAACACGGGTTGCGAAACAACAAGAGAACACAAAAAAAAAATTTTGTACACATAAGCATCACTTTCAAACTTCTCCTTCAGGCGTTTCCTTACAAGGGAGATTCTTTTCTTTTTTTGTAGCACAGGTGACTAAAAAAATGTAGCACAAGATTAAATGGATTGACCAGTGATCTCACGTACTATGCTCCACGCGCCAGCACTGTCACTTGTATGTATGATGTAAATTAAGAGTACGCAGTGGAAGATAGGCATGTAACAGTGCACGGATTTAACATAATAAAACAAATGTTTATTCGAAAAATAAATGAATGCATAGAATTAAAACAAACATAAAACAACAGTTAAAGATTTATGCCACCTAGGCAAACTGGTAAATAAGGAAATTAGCACCTTGGCTGATAGCCCAACTTATAGCTTTAGAAGATAAGTCATATCAATTGACAACATCTAATTGAATAGACAGATATATTCAATGGAGGATAAACTTTAAAAGTCCCCTTGAACTTAATTAAACACACTAGTCCAACAATGCTTAATGAACTAGGCAAAATAACCAATGTTATTGCATCAACAATTGCATCCAATTTAAACTCTTGCAATAACACTTGATCACAAACTCAAATTCAGTTAAGAATTAATTATTAAAAGAGCCAAGCAGACTAGATTACAAAAAAGCAATAACTTAGTATTCTAATTACAACTCCAGGGCTTGGCTAACCAAAACTTCGATATCACAAATATCAAATATCACAAATATGCAGAATATAATTATGGTCAGATTTTAATTTTCTATAATAAAATAACACAGTATAATACCATTACACCGCTGACTTTTAAATCGGAAACACAACCGCAAAACTTTTACCATAGAATAATATTAACAAAGCACTATCACTCCATTTGCTCATGACCAAGTACATAAAATAGTCCGAGTGTGAAAAACTCTTAAATAGATGATAAACTAGGAAATCCAAATACGTAAAACAGTCCAAGTAGGATAAGTCCAATAAATACAGGATAAATTACGGGTAAAGATATTTTGCCAGTTACAAGCAAACACAAGAATCCAGTCTTACATACAGTCAGGTAAATTCAGTCTTAGGTATATTAATAAACACAGGTCAACTAAAGCTTAAAGCTTAGGGGGCTGAAATAAATCAAACAACCCAATGAGTGCAAAATATCAAAAAACCCAATGAGTGAAATAAATCTATATGAATGTATGTAGATATGCAAACTAACACTAATATAAATAAGCAAAGAATTATGAACGTAGAAATCACTTCACACACACACTCGCGGACGAAACATATTCACAAGCGAGGAAACGTAATTCTCTTTTTTTCCCCGCACAATATTTCACTTTTGCGTCACCGAGAAAGACGGAGAACACCACAACCATTTAAACCAGGTTCCAAGTTAGGTTCGAATCAAAGTGAAGCCTAAGTGGTAGCGCATATAGGCTAATTCTACCAGATGGCCATAAACCTTTCACACACGACGTATATCTCCTTTCTTGTCGCGACACTTTCATTTAAGATGCTTCAAATAACTGGGCGTTATTGCCTACAATAAAATTTGCGCTTACCAGGAAGTTGCAGAAATCCATTACAGAATGCTGATAGCTCTCCGGGAAACTCATTCCTAGTGACGATAACGAAGGGACACACAATTGGCATTCCGTCTTCGGTGGTGAACAATTCTCCGCCGTCGTGGCTTCTCTGCACGGCCGAGCTATTTCTAACAACGCATTATGGCGTTTCGTCTCACTCTCCGCTGTGGCCACGTTCAACTCCTCCCCGGTGAACTTTTTTCCAATGGAAAAACAGTCACGAATCTCAATATCTGCTTCCCGTCGAGGCACCCATCTCACGCGACCTTTCTTCTTTCGAGCCTTTTTCCAATCTACCTTTTCTTCTGTTTTTATTCCATATTCCGCGCTTGATTGCTCTCTCACTCGCTGATTGGGTCGTGTGTGTTGCTGTTTTTCCTGACGCGGATGACGACGCTCTGCTTTTCTGTCGCGAGTGGTAAAATATTCGAGAGTGAAAGTGAGCATTTGCGTCATCGGAATTCATGATTGTGTTTAAATTCCGTGCAGGAATAAGTTAGATTTAACCTTGATTATGTGTTTGTTTGATCTAATTAAGAGTAATAATTATGGATTATTTACTTATATTATAGTAATTTTGTTCTTCATTTTTGGGAGCTTGATAATAATTATCTAATTATTTTGGGATTTCCGATGGCAGGTATGTGACGTAGAATTATGTCAGTTTTTAGAATTTTTCCTGTTATTTAAATAACTTTAAATCCGTCTGTACATTTATCTGGCCGTCCGCGGTTTGCACGATTAACTTTTCAAAATTCTGTTTTCAGAAATATCACCAGCAAAGTCTTAGCTCGGTCGTGTCAACTTTTCAGAATTCAAGTCAAATTCAAGTGCTAAAACAGTGGCTGTTTAGAATACCAAGATAAAGGCATGTCATATAACAATTGATCTGTCAAGTAAGAATATATTGTTACTTTCTGTTCAACTTTTAGGCAATAGAGAGTTTAAGTTATACGTTAACGTGAAACGCGACGTCCGTATGCAATGTTATCGTTGACGAATTTCACGTTCACGTTCATTGTTCGTAGAAGTTGTTAAGTTTTACCTAACGTGCCTCGGACGTTTTGATTACGTGATCAGTGTTTTCTGTTTTATAAACCGTAGCCTACAACAATGATCAGTACTTTCTTCTATTGTTGTAGGCTGTGCATTAACAATGATAGCCTACTTCAGTTAGTTAAATTAGTTCTGTAGGGCCTTAAAATAATTAAAAATACTATATATTTATACGTAAATACAGTACAATAAAAAAATAAACACATAAAGCAAGCCATGTTTCTTTAATCTAACTATTCATATTATTTTGTAATACAGATGAGTGATATGTAATTCGTATAAAATTTTTAATTTTATTGAAATATTTTAATAATAAATGTTTTATTTCAATAAAAATATTATCATAAATAAAATCATAAATAAAATTTTAAATATTGTTAAACATTTTATTTTTGGTCTTAAAAATATTTGTTGAGGATACTTCTTAGGGCTTTTATCTTTTAAATTTTATAGTAATCCATCTTCATGAGAAATGTATTATTATTATTATTATTATTATTATTATTATTATTATTATTATTATTATTATTGTTGTTGTTGTAGTTGTTGTTGTTGTTGTTAAATTTATTGTCATAAATAAAAATAATTTTTTTATATTATCATAAATAACTTTTTAGATTATTGAAATACTAGAGTTTAAGTGACACGCTAAAATGAAACGCCCATGATGTTTTTGTACGCGAGGCCTAGGAGATAACATGAATAACGTTGCAAGTACATCACTTTCGCGTCAAACTTCACATTGACTCGTAGAGTTCAGGGAGCTACGTGCACGACGCGAATTACGTTTGTATTTCGTCATTCACGTTGCCTCTCACGGAAAAACGTGGAGAGTTCGACGTGAAACTCTGCTTTCCCACGTTAGCGTTTACGCGAGTTTGATTTTTTATTTTTCATTTCAACCCCTGAAAATGGCCAAATTGAACATCAAAAAATCTAAATATATATCTATATAAATAAATATATATAAATATTATTAATATACGAGGGTTGGGGCAAAAGTCATGGATACTATTTTTTTTCTTGAAAATACCAGTCCAGTTGGAAAATGTGACATATACAGATGAAATGACAAGGTGTTAACTACATGTGTGGACAATGAATAGCACTGAAATATCGTAACACACTAATTTATTACGGTAGTATACAGGGCAATATACATGGCCTTCACGGTGCAAAAGAATGACAACACAGTACACATAAAGTTGACATGACAAACCTGGGCCTAAAAACCCTCAAAGTAGTCCCCTGCTACTGTCACCACACGCTGCCAACGATGTGGGAGGCACTGAATACCAACAGCCTCAGCATTTGCCGCACCATGTGTGAATCGGGTCACCCGTTGGCGCACAGCATTAGCAATGTCCTCTCGTGTTGCAAACCGCCTACCACGTATTGGTTCCTTAATCTTACGAATGAGATCAAAGTCACAGGGCGAAATGTCGGGAGAGTATGGTTATTTTGATGTAAGCGTACTGCTCAACACGGTTTACTTCCATCTCGCACGACACTCACCAACTGACTGATTTCACAGCACTTGCTGCGCTACTACCAGCTATCACAGAGACATCTGTTGTTCTGCATACACACTATGCCTGGAGAACTTCCACACGACACATATACGTTTGTGATCGTTCACATATCTACAAGAAAAAAAGTAGTTGCCATGACTTATACCCCAACCCTCGTATATTAATATATAATTTTAATAAAAACTTTGGAAATTTTATAGAAATGCCATATCTACCTATTCCCCAATTAGTATGAGTATCGATGAAGACACTCAGACATTTAGTGAAAGTGGCATCGCTGAAAACTTCACTAAACATTTTTCTCAGCTATTTGATATTTCAGGACTTGAAATTAAAGAAGAATGGTCTTCAAATATTAACTTAGTACTTAATTACCCTCTGGAAAGAGAGGAATTACGGTTGGCCTTTAACGACCGAAAAAATCAACAGGCCCGGATGAAATACCCTCATTTATTTTGAAGAGAGGCCGTGAATTAGATTTCGAACCACTTTTTTTCATTATTTTTGAGAAGTGCTTGAACAGAGGATATTTTCAAATCCTCTGGAGAAGTCCGACCACGACACCTAATTAAAAAAGTGGTGATATTCATTATGTTAAAAACTATCGTCCTATATCTAAAACTATATTTTGGCTAGTTTACTTGAATTTATTATGACTTTTAGACTAAGAAAAGTTATTGATCCCTGGATATCTGAAGATCAACATGGTTTAAAAAAAAGCACTTCACTGAAACTAACCTGGCTTCCTTCTTTGTAAGAAGTGATTAAGCGATTGAGCAAACTACCCAAATCTAACGCATTTATGTCGATATCTCGAAAGCCTTTGACACGCTTTCCCACTAAAAACTATATTAAGATTAATGCATGGGTGAGTCAAATGAAAAACGCAAAACTTTTTTTATAATTTTTAATTACCGAGTAAACGTGAATAACAACTATATTATTTTTCTACATAGTCTCCGTTACATTCAATATATGTTTTCCAGCGTTTACAAACTGCATATATTCCTCTTGAAAAATATCCTTTTGGTTGTCTGCGCAGCCACTCGTGCACCGACTGCTATACCTCTTAATCTGAATGGAGTTGCTTTTCACCCATTGCCTCCTTGAGTGGCCCAAACATGTAGTAAACACTAAGGCTTCAACTATTGCCAAATTCTCTGCGTCACAACTCGTTGTGCCTAACCCGGTTGAGGGACATCTGACACGGCTGTCATGCCATTTTTGAACTTCACACTCCATACATAAACTTGGCGCTGTGACAGACATGCTTCTTCTAAGAATTTCAATAGGTTTCACACCTTCACTACTCAAACATCGTATAACTGAACGCTGTTCTTATTTGGTGCATGTTTGAAGTGGGGCTGCCATCTTTAAACTGCTGCTGTGACGTTGCCATCTCTTCTTTCCTGCCACCTACTAGATATTCCTACAACACATTATTAAAGAATCTGCAGACTTAAAACACGGTTGGGCGAATTTTGGAATTTTAATTACAATTTTGAGGTTTTCATTTGACTCGCCCTTCTTGAAAACATTTCCTTTGTGAAAATGTGGTTAATATTTCTTCAGTTGACACTTCTATTCTCAATATTTTCTTCTGCAATGTTTATACAAGGATCCTATGAATTTGAGAATTTAAGTTATATAATAAGATAAATTTTGTATAAATTTTCTTTAGATAGCTTAATATAATTTCATCAACAATGTCTATGAAACATATTGATTGTTGTCATTTCTTCTGAAGCTGTTCTATAATTTACATAATCATGCTCTGTAGTGTGCCCTTCAATTGTCGCCACGTGCTAGCCGTGTGCTTCTTGACTGTTGCTCCTAGAGCATAAAAGCTTCAACTTTTGAAAAATTCTTCACCACTCTTCCACGCTTCCTTTAGTTAAGATGCTGTCATGAGGCTCCTCCATCTCCATAGTACATAGTGTGTGAGAAGAGTTTGTAGTGCGTCCCCCCCCCCTGGTGTCTCTTGGGGGAGGTCTTCTCTTTTTTTTTCCCTTTGAACTTTTAACATCATCACCATGGAGCGCATGGTGGTGATGATCGCCGACGGTCTGTTTACTGCCGGCGCATTCATGAAGGGGGTGTATGCCCGTACAAGCATACCCCCTGTTCTTTCGTCGGGTTTTCCCGCTGTTTTGGTCCTGCAAAAGCTTTCCTCCACTGAGTGATGCTTTGCAGGAACCGAAATGTTGCTGAGCGGATAGTAGAATCTGACAACGTCAAAGTTGGCCAGACTACTATCCACATGCTTCATGCAGATCCCGGACATCTCACCATCCATGTCCGGGGTGTCTCGCCGCTGATGGCGGAATCATACCTGAAGGACTACATGTCCGACTACGGGGAGATGCTTCGAGTGTTCTACCCAGAGCATTTCAACTCCCCCCTGCACTAAAATGGTGACATCTTGTTGGACATGCGCTTTCAGAAAGACATTCCTGCCTCCTTTGTGTTGCTGGTACTGCAAGAAGTCCTCCCACGTCCGGAAGGACTGTCCTCTCCTGAAGAAGTGCGACTTCTGTAAGAAAATCGTGGGCAAATACCATCAGTGCCCGGACAGGACAGGTGCACCACTAGCAGCCCCAATGCCACCACCTCGAGGGATGTCCTCCCAGCAGCCAGCAATGATGACTTCCCTGGCCAAGTCAACTGAGTCTAGCAGAGTGACTATGCCTCGTCCTACACCGAGGATATCGAAGGCAGCCCCGCCATCATCGCCTCCTTCACTGAGGAAATCGAAGACGTCCCCACCATCGTCGCCGCCTCTTTCACCGAGGATATCGAAGGCGGCCCCATCATCGTCGCCTCTTCCTACAACTCCTGGGAAAGAGATGCCGTCTCCCTCTCCTCGGCCTCGTTAGGTTTAAGAGACTGTTTCTTCTCGTCCAGCTTCGCTTGATTTTTCCCCGATGTTGGAGGACTGTCACTCTGCAGAAGTCATCTTAGACGATTTGCTAAGCTCCGAGTCGGTGTTTGCTGCGGAAGAATTCCCATCTCTTCTTCCACCTGCGCTTTCATCGGCATCGCAGCTTCTGCGAATCGCCTGTGCTCCTGCGCCTGTGAAGATTTCTTCACCTGCTGGGACCTCCAAGCCATCAGCGCCAGCTCACCGGGATCTTCTTGCGACGCCTAAGAGCCCTCATATGAAAAAGGCCCGACGTCATCGTAGCAAGAGGGACGGGATTTCTGTGTCCTCTTCATCTGAAAGAGACAGCTGCATAGACCATCGTCGCAGCCCCTCTTCGTCTTCGGGACGTGCTCGTTCCCCAAGACGGAAGACTTCTGAGCCTCCTCCCTCGTCGGTGAAGCTCAAGTCTCCTTCAGACACAGAAAGATTGGGTTGGACGCCGCTAGACGCAATCGGCGCCATCTTCTCATGCTGCAAGAAATTCTGCGCCTCCTCCGCTGTTCCATCCCGAAGGGGGTATATGCTGATGACATCCGCCAGGTGAAGAGCGAGATCAACGCTCTAATGATCCGTAGGGCCGCCAACGCAGCTCTCAGGGCCAAACTGTCCTGGGCGTTTGACGTCCGGAATATGTCGTCAGCTGCGTTCGCAGAGGAGAGGCGTCGCGCCATTATGAAGAAGTGTCATCGTTTGGTGGTGGGGAATGAGACAGTGGAAACGGACTCTGACATCTTGTCTGCTTTCCACTCTCATTTTTCATCATTTTTTGGCCACCCAGTTTTTCCATCCGACGTCACGATGAAGTGGATCGAGGCACTTAGACCTTTCACTGCTGACGCTGACTTGTCAATTACCCGTCCCTTTTCCGAAGATGAAGTCAAGAAGTTTCTGTCAATGAATGGCCGTCATCAGTCCAGCCCTGGATTAGACGGCATCCCATACTCGTTCTTCAATGCGACTTGGAAACTTCTTGGGTCTTTCCTGGTGCAAGTGTTCAATTCCATTCTTAAGGACCCTTCCTCTATTATGTCGGACTTTACCGCGGGGAGAATCATCTTGCTCCCCAAGGTACCGGATCCTGAACTTGTCACCCAGTGGAGGCCTATTACTCTACTTAACACAAACTATAAGGTCTTCACTGTTGTGCTCCAATAACGGCTCAGATGCTTCGCCGACGAGTTCTTCGATCTGGGACAATCCTGCTTCATTTCATCTCGCAGGATGTCCGACAACCTCATTACCATCAAGTGTGTTATGGAGGAAGCGTGTGTGCGCCGTCAGAGTCTTGCCGTGCTAAGTCTTGACCAGGAAAAGGCCTTCGACAAGGTGAATCACGTTTTTCTTTTCCGTGTTTCACCATCTTCATCTGTACGATTATCTCAGCACTGTATGCTTCTGCCACATCATGCGTGGCGATTAACTGTTCCAATTCGCCTTTCTTCGAACTGTCCAAAGGCGTCAGGCATGGGTGTCCCATCTCTCCCCTGTTATATATATTCTATTTGGAGCAACTTTTACAATATCTTAATTGCCACCCAGATGTCCGGGGGTATGATTTGCCAGCCGCTTTCATCAACATCCGTACGCTATTTGCATCTGATCCGTATTCCCTGGGCATCTATAAAGAATCCTTCGATCTCTTTAGCACTTCGACGGGAAGTTCCATCAATCTCGTCAAGTCTAAAGGCATTGCTATTGGGAAGTGGACAGCGGACTATCTTCGATCCTTCCCATTAATATTGTGTGAGCAAATTACAGTGCTGGGATATGTTTTCTCCTTTTCACCTAATATGGACTCTCGTCACTGGCAGCTGGTAATTGATAAATGCATCGCTCGCCTTGGCAGGAACTTTCGTTTCACCACCTCGATGTTTGCCAAGGCGAGGTTCGTCCAGTCGCACGTCCTACCGATCTTGATGGCTAAGTGCCTGTTTGCTTTGCCATCTCCATCTCATTTAAAGAAGGTGCGTAGTGCGATAGTTGACTGTGTGTGGGGTTGACATTTAAAGAAGGTGCGTAGTGCGATAGTTGACATTCTCCACGCAGCCCGTCATCCCATCCGTTCGGAGCTGCTGTTTATCCCCTTCGATGGGGGGGGGGGGGGGATTGGGCTTGCCAAACATCCGACGATACCTCATCGGGGCCAGAATGGCCGCCTTGAGTCGTGCCTTCCTCCTTCCTCCCCCCATCTGGGCCAACTTCTTCTTTCTGCATCTGCGCTTCTTCTTGAAAGTGAACAGGCTACCTTTTCCATCCACGCTGCCAGTGACGATCATTTCACGTTCGCCGAACTTTTACCATCTAGTCTACAACATTTGTCATCTCTCCTGTCTGGCCTTCGACAGCTCGAACCGCAGGACTGGGAAAACTATCGTCTATCTTGGTTCTTTCAGCAGTCTAACCAGGGTGCGACTTCTGACATCGTACCGTGCCACCCTGAATATCCATGGTCAACCACCTTGAAGTCCGTCAAGTCTCTCGCCTTTGAGAAGGCGGTCTTCAACTTTCAATGGCGTTTGCTGCACCATGGGTTGTACTCTCTCCATTGTCTACATCGCTGGGGAGTGGTCAGATCTGCTGGTTTCCAGTTTTGCGGGTTGCTTGAGACAGTTCCTCGTGTTTTCTACAAGTGCCCGTTTGCTCAGTCCATTTGGGATCGCCTCTCTCGTTACTATCTTCTGACTGACTTTACCTACCAGTCAGTGCGATTTCTGATAAACTGCTCCACCGGTGCTGCGTACAAGCTGGACCTAGCCACTTCCATCGCCTATATGAACAGAGAGCTTTGGCTGGTCCATCAGCAGCGATCTGCTGGTGTTCATCACCCAGCCTCAGCCATCTGGAGGAAGGGCGCCATCCATCTCAGGTCCTTCCTTTATCTTGAATAGCATCGGCTTGGCTCAGCTACGTTCCGGAGACGCTATTCATCATCTCAGCGTCTCTGTAAGGTCACCGAAGGGGATACGAATAACATCTCGTACCTCTTCACCTTTCCCCTCGACATCGATGACCCACAGGTGGGAGGACGGGCCTCTTTTTGAGGCGTTTAAATAGGAGGTGCAGCCCTTGAGGGCTGCCCGTACTCCTACAGCATGTGCGTCTGGGAACCCTGCCTGCTTTAAGAACTAAGGGTACATCTCTGGAGCCATTTTATCGGCTCTAGTTACAACAGCGTCATGAGGCTCCTCCATCTTCCATAGCCACTACAGTCTTCAACCTTCACTGATTCCTGAGTTATTCTACAAAGATAATGTTTTAATCACATCAATTTTTAAGTATCCGAATATGTAAGCCCTTTTTCATTCTCATCTTCGTCCTCTTCTTTCGAGATGGACATTTATTTCTATAAACTGTGACGCAGATTTGTCTAGGTTTCCCATTCAATCTCTTCTCCGGAATTCATCTTCATCTTCTGTCCACTATGTAATGTAAAGTTTCTTTCCTGTAGTGTGCTAATCATGCCCATCGGGACTTAAAATTAAATTTTTCAATTAGGAGTTTTAACCTTTCTAAATTTTTAACAACAGTTCATTTCAGTTCTGTAATTTTGGTCCCTAGCGTCTTACTAAATGGCTTGCTTAAGTGGAGTAGTCAAATAAATATTTTATTATTTTTTTTTGTAAATTTTTCCTTACATTTTCTTATGAAAATTGCAAGGAATATTTTTTATATAATGGATTTCTTCTTAATATTTCCTGTCATAAATTAATTTTTTTTCCAACTGTGGGTGAATCAAGCATTCTCATTATAGCTGAGGCTTTGTATCTCATGCAAATATTTAACTTTTTTTAGCTTGATTAAGTTAAAATGCAATTTTCCTTTTCATTTGTGATGGCCACATAAGTGCTCTGAAATTTATATTTTTTTTATGCATTACCACTGCATGCTCTTTAAACACTTGCTAAGCAATTTTTCATGTTGCTATTTTGCGGTAAGATACTTGATTCACATACAATTGCAGGCTTTCTATTATATTGTATCTTTATTCTTGAATTTCGAGGATTAATGTGTAAAGTCAGATTTTTTTTTGAAGCTTACTTTTCTAATAACATTAAAATATAAATTCAATTATTTCACCATGCCTGTTGCTTATGTTTCCTTATCTGCAAAACACATTTTAATTGCACACAACCCTAGTTAATGTAAAGCTTATGATATAAGTTTTTTTCCAGCTTTAAAAAAACAACAAAAAACACAACGCAATGTCTAGTCTAAATGATGTTTAGATTATAAACCCACTATACGACCTTTTTCCTATTATCTTAATCTGACTAATGTTGAAGAATAGTTTATTTTGATAAAAGTAATAAGTTTTTGAAGAATTAAAATTTTCTTTGAAGTTTTTTTAAGAAACCCTAAAGATTTTATCTCAAGCTAATTTTTTTTAATATTGACGTTTATAAGTCAATAAAATAATTTTAAAGATTAAACATCACATTTGATGATACTGTTAATTTAAATTAAGTAACGTTCTTATTTAAAATGGTGCAGTCCGTACGCTTTGTTGATAGACCCGATCTTTCAAATATCCCAGAGCCAAAAATCGCACGGGTTTAAATCCGGAGAACGTAGAGGCCACGCATCTGGAAAATTTCTAAGTCTAATGCTGATCTTGGCGATCACAGGATCATCTCCAAAGTTGGCACGAAGCACTTCTTTCAGTTGTGGAGAAATATGAAGAGGTGCTCCATCTTGCAATGAAGACAGTGGTTTCTAAACATCGTCGTTCTGTCAAGGCAGGAATCACACGCTTTGAAAGAAGTTCACAATACCGTGCACTTGTCCCAGAACATCTTACAGGACCTCCTTGTATCACTTCCTCAAAGAAAAAGGGGCCTGAATAAAATCAGCGGTGAATCCATACCACACAGTCACGTATTCAGAATGCAGTGGCTTTTCATGCACGACATGGGGGAGCGAGGACCCCATATGCTGCAGTTCTGCGTGTTCACCTTTCCTTCTGGAGTGAAATGTGCTTCGTCTGACCATAAAATGTTCCACAGCCACAAATCATCAACAATTATCCTCACCAGAAATCGATAAGCAAATCACTGAAGCAGGGATGGACAGTTCGCATGTGTTGCTCGAGCACTTGTTGCAGAATGTTGAGCTCTGTCCCCCATTGCAACAGCCTCGTCCTCAACAACTTCGTCTGCTATCTTGCGCCGTCCTCTTCCTGGTGCGACAGCCAAATCGCCAATCGATTCCAATTTCATTATCATAACTGCTGCTATCATTCTGTTAAAATTTTTTAACAGTGCGCGTTCTTCTTATGTTTTTCACTGAACATAATGAATGAATGGGTATCTTTACCAATCTGTTCCACTCTGAGTATGTTGACTTTCTAATTTGCATAAACTTTCTGCTAATAAGGCCGATATTGAGAACGAACATATACTATAATCAAACAAAAACCTTGCCTGCTTGTTTAAAACAATAAAACTAGTTTTAAAATCCCCATTTTTCATTCCACAGCGCTACATTTTCTCCTGGTGAAATTTGCACTAACTTTTTTCTTTCAGGAATTCCCTCCCCCATGGTATGAACAGCCTACATTTCAATTTGCATCACAATCGGTTCATAAGATTGGGCTCTAGAGGGCTCTGAGTTGGCAAATTTATTTTATAATCATCCTGTACATAAGGAAGGATATAAACAAACAATAGGAATCCGTTGGGACCTTATTTATTTATAATATTTATAAATGAGTTTATATATAAATTAAAATGAATAATCTCCTTTATGTTGACGACATAAAATTATCAAAAGAAATCAACTCACATATTGACAAAATGAGCTACAGTTAGAGGTTGAAAGCTTATGCACTTTGTATAAAAAATGGATTAAAATATAATTTATCCAAAAGAAAAATGTTGACTCTTACAAAGAAAACCAACCCCATTTTCTTTCAAGATAAAGAAGAAAAATAATAGGGTATATCAAATTAAAGACTTGGGAATAGCAAATGATCATTGATAGCAAATGCATATTTGGACCCCAAGTAGATGGAGTTATTCCCCGGGCACTACAGCGTGTTGGGCTTATTGGCAGATTGGGAAGACATATTATGAAAAAAGAGGTTTTTGTGTATCTTTTTCAGATGAAAAAATAATGTGTTGATTGTTTGGACGATTTGGATATTGATGTTTTTAACTGTTCCTGGCCCATTTTTGGTATTGTGGTGTTATGTATTTCAGTCCAGCTTTGGTGCCATAAGCAGTTTCGGATCTCGATTTCCCTTCAGGAATAAACAATTTCATTCGGTCATTCAAGATTATAATATTTCAATAATCTAAACAGTTATTTATGAAAATATTAAATATTAAAAAAATATTTTTATTTATGATAAAAAATTTTAACAACAACAACAACAACAACAACAATAATAATAATAATAATAATAATTTTTTCAATTTCAATTTTTCAATTTCAATTTCAATTTTATTTGTTTTAAGTGTGAACGAAAACAGTTGAAAATAAACCTTTAACAACGAACACACTAAAAAAATAAAATAAAATAAGACAGAAAATTTGAAGATGGATACAAGTAAGCATTAACGGAGGTAAACAAAACATAAAAAACTAAACAAAGACAAAGCATAAAAGCATACAGTTAAATAAAAAATAAAAAATCTGTTACAGTACATGTGAAATAGACAAAGAGCTAAAAATTGCTCGTTGACATATTATCAAAGTAGTTTAAGAGTTCATTATAAAAGGCATAATAGTTAGAGTTAAAGATGTCTACAAAATCACTCAGTTTGTTATACTTTAAGAATAATCTGGTAAACGGATTAATTGAATTGTGTTTCTGAACATAGCAAATATTTTTACATCGTGTTTGATATATAGAAGCATTTAAGTTAAAAGCAATGAGAAAACTTGGGGAATCAATGATATTATGAATAGCTTTGTACAGAAAATCTAGATCATTCCTAGTTAGGAGTTGAGATAAATGAAGGCAACGAACTTCTTTAAGTATGTTGTCTATGTTAAAGTCCATAAGATGTGTAAAATGGCGTCTGAAAATAATTTTACAAAAGCGTGAAAACACACTGTGGAGTTTTTTAATATCAGTTTGTGTTAAATGATTCCACACACAGGAACAGAAAAGAAGACGTGGGATGACAAGAGTTTTAAATAGAACGGTAAAGTACTTGGGTCTTTTAAAAGAATGAGTTGATCTGCTGATAAGTCCCAGCATGCGAAATTGAAATTGAAAAAAAAATTGAAATTGAAATTATTATTATATTGTTATTAAAGTTTATGACAGATCTTTGCTAAGATCTGCTCGAAAATAGGGTATGTTTGGGAGAAAATATTTTAAATGTCATAACCTCAAATTCCAAAATTTTTTATACTGTGTGAAAGAGCAGATTTTTCTTATCAGAATCATATTTGATCAGTCTGGGATGTTTAAAAGTAAAGGAGTAAAAATTACTTGAAAAGTTGGGAAAATGCATTTATACCACGTAGATGATGATATTGTTTTTGTGTTTTTTCTATAATGATTAAGTTTTTAAATGTTTGCTGACTCATAACTAAAGAACTATTTTAGAAACTTTATCTATATAACTGATAATTTTTGAAATTTATTTCTTTATCAAAGGTTACCAATTCTTAATATGTCATATCCAATGTTTTCAATACTCTTTTAGTCAATAATAATAATAATAATAATAATAATAATAATAATAATAATAATAAACCCTACACTTACCACATTTTTAGAAAGTATTGGAGAACTACACTACACCTCATACTCAACAGTGAAACCATCACGACGGACAAAATACAGATAAACCGGGGCATCTTCCAGGGTGAGCCCACTCTGGTTTTGTCTTGCACTAAATGCACTTTCAAACAGACTGAATAGCACAACTTACGGCTACACAATTAAACATAATAAAAGCTGACACTACACGCTTTCACACTTACTCTACATGGACGACATGAAAATCTACGCTTCCACACAAACACAATTGCACCAATTACTTGACATTACACAAACCTCTTCAAATTTGGGTTGGACAAATGCAAAACCATTCACATTGAAAACGGAGTACTCAGGGAAGGGGGCTTCACATTAGATGAACCAGATCACATTGCTGCTATGGAAAATGACGAATTTTATAAATATCTAGGATTTAAGCAAGCCAAGCTTCTGGAGCACAAACACATAAAGAATACACTCACTAAACAATGACTTCATAGGCTAGAGACAATACTTAAAACGCATTTAAATTCCAGAAATTTAATCAAGGCCATCAATGCTTATGCCACGCCAATACTCTCCTACTCCTTTGGAGTCTTACAGTGGACACACACAGATCTTCAGGGACTTGAAAGGAAACAACGTAAACTGCTTACAAAGCACAGAAAGCACCATCCATTGCAGCTATTGAAAGACTCACCCTGCCTCGTTCAGAGGGAGGCAGAGGTCTTATCGACATAACAGATCTACACCAGAAACAGACTCAGTCACTCAGAGAATTCTTTCACTCTAAACAACACACACCACCATTACACAAAGCAATCTGCATGGCTGATACAAAATACACACCTTTGAATCTGAACAGCATGCAGAACACTAAACATTCCTACAACATGTGCTAAACTTCAATCATGGCTCGAAAAGCAACTCCACGGTAGACATCCTTCTGACCTCAACCAGCCACAGGTCGACAAAAAAAGCGTCGAACTTTTGGTTGAGTGAAGGGAGTCACTTTGGGGAAACTGAAGGAACCATGATTGCCATACAAGGCCAGGTTATTAACACTAAAAGCTACAGAAAACATATTGTCAAAGATTCGACTGGCGGGTCTTGCAGGAAATGCCATATCGCAGAGGAAACCATCCAACACGTCATATCCAGTTGCAAAATACTCTCGCAGACAGATTATTTACACAGACATAACCCGGTAGACAACATCATACATAACATCTAGCTAAGATACACAAGCTAAGGGACATTCACACTCCATACTATAAATATATCCCCGACACTGTCTTAGAGAACACCACACACAAACTATATTTTGACAGAGCTATAATCACTTTCAAAACTATCCCTCATAACAGACCAGATTATTACACTAGTAGATAAGCAAAAGAAAGTGACTTACATAATTGATATCTCCATCCCCAACACACACAATTTACAAAAGAAATACACTGACAACATCACTAAATATACGGATCTTGCATATGAAATAAAACGCCTTTGGGGAGTTAACAGATTACACATTGTTCCTATCGTTCTTTCTGCCACTGGGGTTATTCCAGACTCGCTACACAAAAGCCTGTCAACACTAAATTTAAACCCACACTTATACAAAACCTTACAGAAAGCCACAATTCTTAATACCTGTCACATAGTAAGGAAATTCCTACACCCAAGCATCAATACTCCCACGAATGCGTAACTTTCCCTCCCTTGCATTTGAGTCCCTTAGGCTTGGCCCTCTTTTGGGTCCGCCTCTGGGATTGGCTTCCGGACTTGATCTGAGTTTGGTTTCCCCAAACAACAACAACAATAATAATAATAATAATAATAATAATAATAATAATAATAATAATAATAAGAATAAGAATAATAATAATAAAAGGAACTGCATGGACGTCATATTTTAGTGACCTCAATCAGTCGAGTGTGGATAAAGTTGCGTCCAATAGATGGCTGTCACTGGGCGAAATCTATGCAGAAACGGAAGGGTTCATGATCGCCATCCAAGATCAAGTTATCCATACAAAGAACTATGGAAAATAAATACTTAAGGACAGTAACTCAACAGACGATAAATGTAGAAGATGTTTTTAAACCCCAGAAACAATTCATCACATTATATCCGGCTGCAGGATGTTAGCCAACACAGAATATCTTAATAGGCATAATCAAGTTGCAAAAATTATTCATCAAAAACTGGCCCATCAACATAAATTAATAGATAACTATGCACCATATTATAAATACAACCCCGAAACAGTTCTGGAAAATGCTTCACACAAGCTTTATTATGATTTGACGATTCAAACAGATAAAACCATCAACAAAAAATAGATATAATTTTAATTAGCAAACAAAATAGAACCTCTTATTTAGTGGATATTGCAGTACCACTTTCTCATAATGTCGAGAAAACAATAGCAGAAAAAGTTGCCAAGTACCAGGAATTGGCTATAGAAATAAAAAGCATCTGGAATTTGGATCATGTGTATATATTGCCCATCGTTATTTCAGGTACTGGTATAGTCCCGAAACAAATTCAAAATAGTTTTAAAACACTCCATTTGAGCCCAAACACATATATTGAGTTACAAAAGGCTATAATTATCTCAACATGTCACATTACAAGAAAATTTCTCAACTCTGCATAATAGGAAAGACTTACTTTGGTGAAAACCCGTACTCTTTGCTTAAAGACTCAGTTAACACTGAAGAAGATGAAAATCTTAAGGATAATAATAATAATAATAATAATAATCAATCAATCAATCAATCAATCAATTTATTTCAATATATTCTTACTATATTGCTCAACAGGCATAAGCCCAAAACGAGCAATAATTACAAATAAAATAAATAATAACGTTATAAAGTAAAAACAGAGTATAATATGATACAAATTAATTCCTATTAACAATAGTATTACTGATAAAATTCTTAAAATGCTTAAAATTACAGTCACCGAGGTCTATATCATTAAAATGGTAATTAAAAAATGATTGTGCTCTATTAAAAAATGTACCTCTGAGATAATCAGTGGTAAGTCGATATGTAAGAAATGTTTTTTTTATTCTAATAGGTCGAGGTGGAACAAAGAAATTAAGTTGTGATAAGAGATTAGTACAGTTATAACCGTTTTTATAAATTTTAAACAATGCAGTCATATCTTGTATTAAGAGTTCATGGTAGACCAAATTTATCCTCATACTTTCCATAACTCTATGATATTCAATTTTGAATTTCCAACCTATGTATCTTATAAATTTATTTATTGCCACCTGTATTGGATGAATATGTGTTTCTTTTCCCTTAAACCAAATAATGCAATTGTATAAAAACAAAGGTCTAATAAAAGCATTGTAAAGTCTACTATAAGTCCTA
>JAHWFO010044467.1:0-13573 GCA_023313115.1 Rhysida immarginata | reverse complement strand
TTCAAGGGCTCATGGAATCCATGCTGCCCAATATAGAAAATCGTAGCAACGAGCTAGTCTCGGGCATTTTAAAGCATCCTATGCATAGAAAGAGATATCGTGATCCAAGGCATATACTTGATATCAATTTTGAAGACATTGATAATGTCTTATTTCCAGATTACTGGATTTCATAAGTCGTGTTTTATCTAATACTAGTGGTCTGCTTCTAGTCTAGACAGTCGTCAATCAAATTTTCCTCCACCAAGAGGAGGCATTTTTCTTTCATATTTTGGATGACCCTTGTGGGTACATCAGGCTTCTTTTCTAGCTCAGTGTATTTCCCTTGGAATATGATTATGAAGGGTGAGATTATGGAAGCTATGCTTCAAGTTCCACTTGAATACCGATACACTACACTGTTCGATTGTCGATTGTCGAATCGGGGGCATCGTGGATCGTTCTTTCCTGAGAGAACGTATGCCGAATGTGTGTCTTCGAGACTTCGCTCATAGAACTTCATAATCGTAAGTACCCTGTTCTTATGTATCCCCTAGCAGCCTTTACTATGCGGTTAGAAGCCTATCCCAAGCCGGGAACTTGCTTGGTCTCTCGTTGTTAACTGATCTCGTTCTGTATTTAGAATCTTTACCTCCCGTGTCCGTTAGGGAGACAGCGTTTTCTTTTCTTATATTCATTTTTTTTTTTGCATCAAATAATTGTTATATTTTTATTGAGCCTTTATTGTACCCTCAACCTAGTTTGATTAAGCCGCTATATTGTTTATTTAAGCCACTGTTGACCCTTGTCTTTTATTTATAATCAAATATTTAAATATACATCTATTTAAATTATCACAAAATTAACATAATAAAATCCTTCAAATAACTCTTTCTTATTATTTCCGCTTGTAAACAAATTCTTTTCTTTATTAATAAATACGTAAACAAAAAGTGGACTATTTTTGTTGTGATTTTTTGTGCTTCATCCATTTGGTAGGTACTTTTTAAATGACACATTAGTTCAACTGTTTAAGTTGATTCAAGCAGATGAACCTTCATCTGTAAAGAACAATTTGAATTGAAAAAGTGTTTTTTCTTTGAGAATGGCTCATCTTAATGAACAAGAAAGAATATCATTACTGATGATGGTAGGTAGGCTGGGGTGATAGGAAAAGGTCATACTCGGAAGCAAGAGATATTTTCAATGATACTTTTCGAATTGGAATGGATCCTATCTCCAAATCGACTGTGGAGAGAACGGTTAGAAGATCTGAAGCTACAGGCTCTGTGAAAGATCGAGCTAAATTAGGAAGACCAAAGAAGAAGCGTTGAATGTTTTATTATAGTTTACGAAAAATCCTCACAGTAGTCTTTGTAGAACTGCCCAAGCTCAAGAAATGGCTACATCTTCAGTCTGCAGGATTTTGAAAAGTAATCAATTGCATCCTTACAAAATGACACTTGCTCATGAGATAAATGAAGATGATCCCGACCGACGTTTAGAATTTTGTGAGGACATGATGCTTAGAATAGATCAAGACTTTCTTTACAACATTGTATTCTCAGATGAAGCAACATTTCAATTGAATGGTACTTGTAATCGGCATAATTGCAGGTATTGAGCAGACGGGAATGGTCATTGGATGCGAGAGAGCAAAACCCAATATCCACAGAAATTAAACGTTTGGGCTGGAATAATAAATAATCATTTGATTGGGACATTCTTTATCGATGGTAATCTTACTGCTCAAAGGTATGAAAACATGCTTCGAAATGAAATAATTCCAGCAATAACGGAGATTGCTGGCGATAACTTGGAGCATGTTTGGTTTCAGCAAGATGGTGCTGCAGCTCATTACGGACGGAACGTTTGTAATTATTTAGATGAACATTTTCCTGATCGTTGGATTGGACGAAGAGGTCCGATTGAATGGCCTGCCAGGTCACCAGATTTAACTCCACTTGATTTTTTCTTGTGGGGTTATTTAAGAAATGGGGTGTACGAAACGAAACCTCAAAATTTTGATGAAACGCGTCAGAGAGTAATTGATGTAGCTGCCCAAATACCTGCAGAATACTTAAACAATTCCATCGATTAGCTTATTGCCAGGAAGTAAACGGTGCACAATTTGAGCATTTACTACAATAAAGTTATTGGCGCCAATCGTGAGAGGCAAGGGGACTCACTAAAAACAAGCACCCCGAAGGGAACATAAAACTACTACGTCCACGTCATTGTTCCTGGGTTATGCTAAACGTAGTTTTTTACTAAAGTTGGATACAAAATCAGCGAAAGACGTTAACCTCATATTAGCTGTAGAAGTACTTTCACTTGCGAGAAAGAATTGTTTTTGCAATTAGAGCGCCATCAATCGGTCGACTGTCATACTGTATCATTAGATAGCCTTTTCAAAAATACTAATTTTGTGTTCCAAAGCGTATGTCCCGAGAAATTTGACCGTTTGCCGACTTCTGATCTGTATTTGTTTTTCTGCGATTACAGCGCCATCTATCGCGAATCAAAAAAATTTTCAGCGAAATCGTTTTTTACTTTTTCCCTTAGATTCTGAATCTCCATTAAAAATTGGTTCGTCTGGGGGTGGGGGGTCGTGTTTGGTGTCATTCGATAGATTTTTGAAAAACATTGAACACGTGTTTTTCAGTTTTTCGATCCGATGTAAATTTCACGAAATATTCGACCGTCCCGCTTCTTTTGGCACACCCTAAATTTATTTTACTACTGCATAAAATTTGGCCCTATACAAACATATTTTTTCATCCAATTTCAACATAGTGAAACAAGAAAAGAACATTCTGTTCGGAGGGGGGAGGTTAAAATTCAAAATGGTTCATCAAAGCCCATCAATTTACAAAAATTATTCGTCTCAAGGAGAGAAGTCCGTACATGTTGAATTTATTAACTTTTAGTCGCTTGTATGAATATTACAGCTACACTATATGATCATAAATATCCGGACACGTGCACGTTTGCGCTCTAGCCACGATTTCATGGAAATCAATAGGGCGTTGCACATCCCTTTGCCCGAATCACAGCTTCCACCCTTCGGGGAAGACTTTCCACCAAATGTTGGTAGGTACTTTCCGGAATGTTCCTCCATTCCTCCCGAAGAGCGAGAATCAGTTCAGGTACAGAAGTTGGCCGATGTGATCTGGCCCGCAAGCGTCTTTCCAATTCACCCCACAGACTCTCTGTAGGATTGAGGTCGGGACTTTGTGCCGGCCAACCCATTTCTTCGGCCCCTGAGTCCGCAAACCACTGCTGTACACGTCTCGCTTTGTGGCACGGAGCATTGTCGTATTGGTAGAGAAATGGCCCGTTTCCGAAAAATTGCCACAACGTTGGAAGTGCACAGTTGTCCAAAACATTCAGATAACGGTCGGAGTTCATGATTCCTTGCACAGGAACGAGCTGGCCCAGTCCGTACCATGAAAATGAGCCCCACACCATGACTCCTCCTCCTCCGAACTTGACTGTGGGCTCTGTGCACTCAGGTAAGAAGCGTTCTCCAGGTATGCGCCAAACCCAAACTCGTCCATCGGATTGCCAGAGTGTGTAGCGAGATTCGTCTGTCCACATTACACGTTTCCATTGGTCCATTGTCCAGTTTCTGTGGGCTTTGCACCACTCCAGACGTCGCTTGGCGTCGACCCTGCTGATGTGGGGCTTGTGGGCAGCAGCACGGCCATGGAATCCCATCGTGTGCAGTTCCCGACGAATTGTCATGGTACTGGCATCGTTTGCAGAGGCGTTTCGAAACTCTGTGGCAATTTTTTCTGCCGAGGACTTCCGGTTGCTGCGGGTGACACGACGAAGCACTCGACGGTCTCTGTCCGTTAGTTTCTTGGGTCTACCGGTTCGTTGTTGAACTGTTGTCGATCCCCGGGTCTTCCATTTCATAATGACATCGCCTACTGTTGACTTGGGTATCTGAAGAAGGCTGGAAATGTCACGCACGGACTTGCCGCATAGGTGACATCCAACGACGGTTCCACGTTGGAACTGACTGAGCTCTGCCGAACGCCCCATTCTTGCCAATGTCCAAGCAGAGTTGTGTCTGAAGGTGTGGGAAGCTATTTAAATGATGTGCAAGTCATTATCATGTGACATTGGGCCAATCGATGATCTGTGAGGGGTGTCCGGATATTTTTGATCATATTGTGTATTTCTATATTAATAAAAAATTAAACTCAGTTTAAGCAATTATCATAAAAATAAATAAAACCGTAAATAAATAAATAATAAAATTAATAATTTTATTGCAAATTAACTTTTTTAATTTTAATTGCAACAATGCAGATATTTAACAAATTTTCAGCTGAGAAAGAAGTTTGCTAAATTCCACTCCAGGAACAACAAATCGATAACTATGACTGAGTTAGCGAAAAAATGCTAAGTCCGTCAGCATTAGGGAAGAAGTTTCACGCAGCTGCAAGTGAGACTATCGGCATAGGGCGAAGGGCGATTTCGTTCTCATGACAACAATCGAGTAGTCAGTCCACGTTTTATTTTATTAATTAGAATATTGTTAGTTGCCAGGCTATTATTGCCGTATGAGTAATAAAAATTGCTCTGTTATGGGCTGTAGCAATACCTACAAAAATCCGCTCTTTCTCTAATGCCGTGTCTGACGATCGAGATGCTTCCTCAGTATCGTTCATGTTTGTTGTGCCCTAGCAAACCTTCAGAGTCCCATTATACGGGAAAAGCAGACCTGAGTCTGTGGAAACATATGTTTTCTTTCAGAATAATAATTTTAATTTCTTTTCATACAGCATGATCTAGAGTTACGCTGCTTCGAAGCAAAAATTTATAATTCACCGCTTCATCGTTGTTTCTGAGAAGCATCGTAATTCTCAGATCATGAAGGTTTTTTTTTTCCCCTCAGTGGGTCAGGGGTTTGGGTGCTTCAGGGATTCTGTGAGCCACGGTGGAGATATAACAATAGCACTGCTACTTTAGGTCACTCTTACCTGAAAGGTCATGGTTAAGAAGTGAGACGAAGAGTATCCAAACAAACATATCTCATGTTGTCGACGAATGAGAGAAAGTATGAGGGTTTTTTTTTTTGTTTTTTTTCATATGTTGTATGAAAAGAACTTTAAAATTATTATTCAGTGTGAATTTATTACAACGTATCTTATTTACCGTACTATATTGTTTTTTAATTGGCTAACAGACTAATAAATTATGAACTATTTTTGCAACCGTTTCAGCTTCTCTTTTTTAATGGTTTCACGGTTTTTACAAATGATGAGATACACTATATGATCACAAATATCCGGACCCATGCACGTTTGCGCTCTAGCCACGATTTCATGGAAATCAATAGGGCGTTGCACATCCCTTTACCCGAATCACAGCTTCCACCCTTCGGGGAAGACTTTCCACCAAATGTTGGTAGGTACTTTCCGGAATGTTCCTCCATTCCTCCCGAAGAGCGAGAATCAGTTCAGGTACACAAGTTGGCCGATGTGATCTGGCCCGCAAGCGTCTTTCCAATTCATCCCACAGACTCTCTATAGGATTGAGGTCGGGACTTTGTGCCGGCCAACCCATTTCTTCGACCCCTGAGTTCGCAAACCACTGCTGTACACGCCTCGCTTTGTGGCACGGAGCATTGTCGTGTCGGTAGAGAAATGGCCCGTTTCCGAAAAATTGCCACAACGTTGGAAGTGCACAGTTGTCCAAAACATTCAGATAACGGTCGGAGTTCATGATTCCTTGCACAGGAACGAGCTGGCCCAGTCCGTACCGTGAAAATGAGCCCCGCACCGTGACTCCTCCTCCTCCGAACTCGACTGTGGGCTCTGTGCACTCAGGTAAGAAGTGTTCTCCAGGTATGCGCCAAACCCAAACTCGTCCATCGGATTGCCAGAGTGTGTAGCGAGATTCGTCTGTCCACATTACACGTTTCCATTGGTCCATTGTCCAGTTTCTGTGGGCTTTGCACCACTCCAGACGTCGCTTGGCGTCGACCCTGCTGATGTAGGGCTTGTGGGCAGCAGCACGGTCATGGAATCCCATCGTGTGCAGTTCCCGACGAATTGTCACGGTACTGGCATCGTTTGCAGAGGCGTTTCGAAACTCTGTGGCAATTTTTTCCGCCGAGGACTTCCGGTTGCTGCGGGTGACACGACGAAGCACTCGACGGTCTCTGTCCGTTAGTTTCTTGGGTCTACCGGTTTGTTGTTGAACTGTTGTCGATCCCCGGGTCATCCATTTCATAATGACATCGCCTACTGTTGACTTGGGTATCTGAAGAAGGCTAAAAATGTCACGCACGGACTTGTCGCATAGGTGACATCCAATGATGGTTCCACGTTGGAACTCACTGAGCTCTGCCGAACGACCCATTCTTGCCATTGTCCAAGCAGAGTTGTGTCTGAAGGTGTGGGAAGCTATTTAAATGATGTGCAAGTCATTATCATGTGACATTGGGTCAATCGATGATCTGTGAGGGGTGTCCGGATATTTTTGATCATATAGTGTATAGTGTGATTCCTCCTTAACGTAAATGCCAAAATAAAGAAATTTTTTTATTTATTGATTTGTAATTTTGCAAGCAACAGACTATGACAGCCTAATAACAGCTTACAAGAATAAAAATTATAAATAGTAGAATATAAAAAAGAATAAATATAATATTATTAAATATAAACAAGGAAAATGGTCATAAGATAAATGTAACATTTCAAAATGATTTTTAACATAGTGATTATAATTTTAAAAAATATAAATCAATAAAAATTGTAAATTATACAGTAATACAAAGAATAAACGTAAAAATATTAATCATCGATTCTCTGAAGAATTGTGTAATAAAAATTGGCAAGAAGCCGCATCGTAACACAACATTGCAATCCATTTTACTATTTGCTATTAGTGCATTCAGCCTCTCTCTCCCACGAGAACTTACAAATCCGCCGCTATGAGCGCCGAAACTAGAAAAATGGTGCTGCCATCTAAGAGGCGTACGAGGCGTATTGTTCCTGTCATCTGGTAGAGTTCAAGCATAGTCTAAGGAAGTAAGTCCGTGCAGCCTCGATTTGCAATGCTGCCTACAGCTGCAGGGCATGCATTAGCGTTCCTAGTGGCGGGGAAGCGACAACACCACTGCATATACTTGTGTACAGTTGAATTATGTACAACTTGAACTTAATTCCGCGGAAGTTAATCATTTTTTTTTTGAAACAAACATCAAGTATTTAAAGGTTCATTTGTTTTTTCAAACAATGTACTAATAAAATGCTTAAAACAAAAAGAGGATCGCATTGTTCTGCGATAAACTGCACCAATAATCAAAAGTTTTCCACAATCTTTCTGTTCCTGCTGATAAGTTTTCCAAATTTATCAAAAACTGTGAAATAATATTCCAGAGTTTCATGCAAACAAAATTGAATAAAAAAAAAATACATTCTAAAAATACTGTACACTTATTAGAAGAAGTTCAACCACCTTTCAAAAGTGCGTTTTTTTAAAAATTATTTATTTTTTATTTACGGTATTTATTTATTTATTTATTTATTTATTATTATTAAAATTTTATCATAATTGCTGAAATTTACAAAGAATCTCTGGCATTTTCAGAAGCCATAATCGGCTTACCGTAAATCTTCTACTATAATGCGACTCCACTTTTTCGGCCCAAAAAATCGGCAAAAATCCTATCCTCTTGTATAATGCGACCCCCATTTTTGACTCCTCGCGAGAAATAAAATGTGCAAACTCATACAGAGAAAAAATGTTTATTTTTAAATAGTCTGGATATTTAATATTCAAAAACCTTCAAAATCTGATTCATCTGTGTCTTCGAACAGGTCTTTCCAATCTTCCTCAGTTAATTTGACATCTGTATCCCAGTCTTCTTCCTCTAAACAATTGGCTGCATCTTCATCTTTGTCGTCCCACAGAAGATCATCTTCATTAATTTATTGTATAATGAACTGGACACTGTATATGCAATGTAATTAATGTATAATACACGGCAAATTTGTCTGAATGTCATCAGCACAGAAAGCAACTTCTACAAAAGCAACTGCCTCAACTTCGAGGCAGTTTGGAAGTTTATAGCCCTACATTGATATGGAAAGCTTTCTCACTTGCACATCGACAAAAAAACACAACAGTACATCAATTTTCTTAATAAAAAGACAAGTAATCTTTATTCAGTTTAATATTTTCACTGCATAAGCTTTCTTGTAGGCTTTGGTTCGAGGCAGTTTGGAAGTAGGCCTATTTAGAAGTATCCATGTTTGGGAGAAGTTATTTTAGATGTTGTTAGATGTTGGCGACGAGAAATTCAAATAAAAAGTGAATTAATTTATTGTATAATAACTGGACACTGAATATGCGATGTAATTAATGTATAATATACGGTAATGTTATCAGGACAAAACCTCCTCCGGCCGCAGTCGTCGGAGGGCTGATTTTTATCCTCTTGTATAACACGACCCAGCAAATTTAGATGCTTTTTTAGGCCAAAAAAAATTCGCATTTTAGTAGAAGATTTACGGTATTTTGGAAAGTTGAGTTTACAAATAAAATATTTAAAAATAAATTTACAAAATTTGAAAAATCTTAAAAAGTGTTTTCAGAGGATAAAATAAAACTTATTCTGATTGTTATTTTTAAAACCAACAGCTTTGATCAATTATTTTATGATTGTTTTATATTACCATAAGCAAAGGTTTATTTTTTTTACTTCAAAACAATTTTTTTTTTCAGTCGTCATAATTTATATGTAGTCTTTCCAAATCAATAGCCTTATCTTGATTAGATTGTATGAAGTCAGGTTTAATATCTCAATGAAAATATTGTATGAAAGTCTATTGTAGAAACTCAATCTTATCGTCAGTAGTATGTATCTTCCAGATGGACCACCAGTACATATTCTTCATGACATCTTTGAATCTCTTCAAGAATTTCTCCTCTCTTCCAGCTGTCCTATACTTCTTACTGGAGACTTCAACGCTCCTAAAAGTGCAAATGATTACTACTCCGTATTGAAACGCTCACTGCTTAGTGATCTGATGTCCCTCTGTAATTTTAAGCAGTTGAACACAATCAAGAACTGTATTGACTCAACTCTTGACTTAATTCTCACCAACATTCATTGTACTGTAGATAAGTGCTCCATTTTCCTTGTTCCTGAAGATAAGTATCATCCTGCTCTTGATGTTACTGTCTTCCTCCAACCATCTACAATACTCATTTCCAAAAAAGTTGGGACAGTGCAAAATATATAGAAAAAACAAAAAGGGATGATGTAACAAAACTTTCTTGCGAATACAAAATAGCAGATACTTTTATGAAATGACATAAATATACTGTGTATCGTGGCCGGGACGTTCATTTTGAATGGGGGTGTTGCAACACGTTCCAAAATAGTAGGGACATACGTTGTAGAAAGTGCCGTTAGTAGTGGAACCTTCTGAATTGTTCGGGAATAATCTAGAATGATGACGTCTTACTACATTCTGTATAAATAATCGTTCAGGTAACTTATTCGGAACGATGGGTTGAGGCAAGTCAGTTAGCGAAGATGTTCATGTTCGAATCATTCAAGAATTCACAAACAACGTTTCTCAGCGTGCAATAGCCAGAAGATTTAACCTGTCATCATCTACAGTACAGAATATTATCAAGCGCTACCGAGATAGTGGTGAGATCACAGTTCAGAAAGGCCAAGGTAGAAAACCTATTCTGAATGCTCGAGCACTGATCCTCCGACGTCACTGCGTCACGCATAGGAATGCTGCGATTACGGACATAGCCACGTGGGCCCGCGATTTCTTCGGGAAGCCATTATCGTTGAATACTGTACGCCGGTGCATCCACAAATGCAAACTTAAGTTATACTGTGCACGACGGAAGCCATACATCAACAAACGACAGCAACGTCGCCATCTGATATGGGCTCGAGCCCATCGCAATTGGTCCCAATCACGCTGGAAGAACATATTGTGGTCCGATGAATCAACCTGTACGATTGTTTACGGAAATAATGGACGCCGTACACTCCAGACCAAAGACGAAAAGGATATTCCAGCGTGCTACAGGCGTTCGGTACAGTCATGGTCTGGGGCTGTATTAGTGGCCATGGAATGGGAGACTTGCACATCTGCAATGGCACCGTCAATGCTGAAGCGTATATACAGATCCTGGAACAAGCTATGGTGCCATCTAAGAGGCACCTGTTTGGACGACGTCAGTGTATATTTCAACAAGACAACGCCAGACCGCATACAGCACGCATAACTTCTGCATGGCTACGTCGGCAGCGCATTCGCATGTTGGATTGGCCCCCTTGCAGCCCGGATCTGCCGCCTATAGAAAACGTTTGGCGTATTATTAAACGAAAAATACAACAGCGACGACCCCGGACAGTTGAACAGCTGAAAACCTATATCCAACAGGAATGGGACAGAATTCCGGTTACGGTGTCAGAAAGATTGGTGTCATCGATGCCCAGAAGATTACAGTGTGTCATCGAGAGGAGAGGTGACGCCACACCGTGGTAAACGCCGTGCTGTCCCAACTTTTTTGGGAGTGTGTTGCACGTGCCAAACAGGAAAACCACCTGTATCTTTCTTTAAGCATATAAGATATGTGATCCCATGCCTAATTTATCGTTTATGTATTGTAATGCGTTGAAATAAACGGCAATACAATAATCCAAACAAATGTGTCGGAGTTCTTCTTATATGTTGCACTGTCCCAACTTTTTTGGAAATGAGGATTGTAAATTATCATTTTCTCCCAGTAACTATGAATTATGGAAACTGCATTGTGGCAACTATTTTAACCTTTACAATGATGTGGCCAATACAAGTTGGGCTGATATCTTAAATGCCAGTGATGCAAATGAAGCAGCTTCGCTCTTTCACTCTCGTATGATTTCCTTCCTTCGCAAACACATACCTACTGGTAGGAGAAGACGTAATTCTAAAGCTTGTTTCCCTGCATGGTACTCTCCTGAACTCATCTCCTTAATTAAGCGTAAAAATGCATTGCACCGCAATTACAAACGTAGTGGTATTAATTATGCTGAATTCGCTGAAGTGTGTCATGAGTGCAAAAGCAGACAGAAACTTGACTCAAACGCATACATTCAACATCTTGAGCTAAATTTTCGGGCACAGCCGAAGGCATTCTGGAATTATGCTAAATCCAAGAGAACCAACGCGCCTACAATAACTTTCATAAACCTGGATGGTGCTGTACTGTCTGAAGCTAATGATATTGCAAATTCCTTTGCTCAGTTCCTTAGCACGAATTGCAACAGTCACAATTTTGACTCTACAGTCATCCATAGTGAATTCGATACTACTTTCATGCTTTCACCTCTTGGGACCTTTCATCTAACATCTATTAATGAGCTTGATATACTCCATTCCATAAGGCGATTGAGCGCCAAAAGTCGCTCAGACTCCACTGAAATTCCTGCGCTTGTGCTCAAGGGATTATCTACTGCTCTTTTGTCACCCCTTCAGCATATCTTTTCCCTCTGTCTAAATCAAGGAATTTATCCTGACATCTGGAAAACTAGCATTGTGATTCCCGTGCACAAGAATGGACCTACCTCAACTATCAACAACTATCGACCCATATCCATTCTTCCAACTCTCGCCAAGGTATTTGATACTTTTCTTCACAGGCACATACTAGCTCACGTTGCTTCCTCCATACCTCAACAGCAACATGGCTTTTACCCTGGCCGATCTGTTGAAACCAACTTAGTCAGTTTCACCGACTATGTATTCACTAGTATCGATCACCGTGAACAAGTTGATGCAATATTTATTGATTTCAGAAAAGCTTTTGACTCAGTCAATCATGCATGTCTACTTCACAAACTTGCCTGTACCGGCTTTGTTGGTTCAACTCTAAAGCTACTCGGTAGCTACTTAAACAATCGCCGATCGGTTGTTAATTTCAATGGCTGCCGCTCCACTCCCTATTACCCTGAGCTGGGGTACCTCAAGGATCTGTTCTGGATCCAGTTCTGTTTTCCATCTTTGTTCCTGATCTCCCTTCTCTCCTCTGAGACGTGGAAGTTCTTTTCTATGCTGATGACCTCAAAGTTTTCACTACGGTCTCATCCCTTGAAGATATACAGCGGCTACAGCATGCCTTAAATCTACTCTTAACCTGGTGCAACAACAATTATCTATTTGTTAACACTGAAAAGACATTCTTTATGACATTCACGAACAAAACTAACCCCTTGAACTCGTGTTATTTTCTCAATGATGTGCCGCTTGCTCGCCGTGATCGTATGCGTGACCTGGGTCTTATACTGGATTCTCGGCTGCTTTCCACTCAGCACATTGACAATCTCCGCAAACGTGCCTATCGCTCTCTGGGCTTCATCCTGCGCAACTGCTGCTCCTTCAAATCTCCGGCAACATTCCTTCATCTTTACAAGAGTCTTGTCTTGCCACTATTAATGTATTGCTGCATAATTTGGAATGGATGCGCCGCATCTCACCTTAATAGACTTGAGAATGTTCAGCGCACCTTCCTACGCTTCTTGTCTCGTCGCTTTCCAGACCGCAATGATCTTGCTATCATCTCGCTTGAGCAACTGAGAAATCAATCTGATCTCAGATTTCTGCATCGTATTGTGCACAACAAATTTAATTGCAACTTCATCTCGAAGATCTATTTCGTGTTGCCCAATCTACGACGGCATCATCAACAACACACCACGTTCCATCCACCGCTACCTCGACTTACGCAGTCTCTTCGCTCTCCATTATTTAGGATCCAGGAACTGTACAACAGACATCAAGATTACAGTGACATCTTTTGTCTTAAGACATTTACTGCTTAAACACTTCTGGAACTATCAACATTACCCACCTGATGTAATCTGGTTGTATGCATTGTAACAGACGTGTACAGCTATATCTCATCTGTATTTTATACACAGTATTAGTTATGTTTTTTTTGTTTTTTTTTAACCTTATGTTCCCTTCCTTTTTTTGTTTTTATATTTTACTCTTTTGTAACCGAGTTGGCGCAAGCTGTTGGGTAGAAATAAAGTGAATTGAATTGAATTGAATATCCGTTTTGGAATTTTGTTTAAAATGTTTGGAATATAGTTTTTTCTTTCGCTTAATCCATAGTTATTATATATTTTAGGAAAACTTAAAATATTCCTGATTTCTAACGTTATACGGCAAATGATTTTTTATTAACAATTTTTTGAAAAAATATTCTGTATTATGACTATATAATCAAATAGATCGCCTATTTGTTTAAACTATATTACACTGTCAAGCTTCTAAATCAAAATTTGAAGGCAAATCCGCCCCCACAAAAAAAAAATATAAACTTACTTCTTACTTACTTACTTTTCAAACCCGCTTATCCGTTAGGGTCGCGGGGGCAGCAGCCCTATGGAGGATCTCCAGCGATCGCGATCTTCCCCCATCAGGCACAAGTCCTCCCTGGTAATATCCAAGCGACTCGAACCCAGATTCTCCATGTAGTCTAGCCACCTGGTTCTAGGCCGACCCCTTGGTCTCTTACCCACCGGCTTGGAAAATAACAACTGCCTAGGAAG
>JAHWFO010044435.1:363889-428079 GCA_023313115.1 Rhysida immarginata | reverse complement strand
TGATATATTACATGCCATATCTTAGCATTGAAAGTTCCAACAGTACCATATCGTACCACATGGTACAAATAAGACACGTGCTAGTAAACGAATAACCATTATCATTATTTACTCATTACATTTACTCATGGAACGTACTTACGAGTTGTTTGATATATTACATGCCTTATGTTAGTATTGAAAGTTCCAATAATATCATATGGAATAACATGACACCATTTTGGGCTCGTGCTATTACTCCATTAACCATTCTCATTATTTACTCGTTATATTCACTCAATACATGTTGTTACAAGTTGTTTGATATATTACATGCCATATCTTAGACCTGGATTTTCAAATGATACCATCTAAATCATATGGCACCATTAGGGCACGTGTTATTAAACCATTAACCATCACCATTATTTACTCGTTACATTCAATCATTACATATTGTTAGGACATGTTTGATATATTACATGCCATATCTTAGCATTGAAAGTTCTAACAGAACTATATGGTACGACATTTTCCCAATAGGGCATGTTGTACTAATCCTTTAACCATTATCCTTTATAACTCGTTATATTCACACATTACATGTTGTTACGAGTTGTTTGATATATTACATGCTATATCTTAGAACTGGATGTTCAAATGATACCATCTAAATAATATGGCACCATTAGGGCACGTGCTATTAAACCAAAAACCATTATCATTATTTACTCGTTATATTCATTCATGGAAAATTTTTCCGAGTTGTTTGATATATTACAAGCCATACCTTAGCATTGAAAATTCCAATTGTAATGTATGGTATCATATGACACCATTAAGGCACGTGCTACTAAACCAATATCCATTTTCATTATTTACTCGTTATATTCACTCATTACATTTTGTTACGAGTTATTTTATATATTACCAGCCATATCTTAGAATTGGATGTTCCAAAGATACCATCTGGATCATATGCCACCATTAGGGAACGTGTTACTATACCATTAACCATTATCATTATTTACTCCTTATATTCACCCATAGCAGGTTTATACGAGTTGTTTGATATATTACATGCCATATCTTAGCATTGAAAGTTCCAACAGTACCTAATGATACCACATTTTACCAATAGGGCACGTGCTACTAATCCATTAACCATTATCGTTATTTACTCGTTATATTTACTCATTACATGTTGTTACGATTTGTTTAATATATTACATGCAATATCTTAGAATTGGATGTTCCAATGATACAATATATATAATATGGCACTATTAAGGCACGTGTTACTGAGCCAATGACGATTATCATTATTTACCCGTAATTTTCACTCATGGCAAATTTTTCTGCGTTGTTTGATATATTACATGCCATTTATTAGAATTGAAAGTTCTAATGGTACCATATAAATCATATGGCACAATTTGGGCACATGCTACTAAACCAATAACCATTATCAATATTTTTTCGTTATATTTACTCATTACATGTTGTTAGGAGTTGTTTGATATATTACATGCCATATCTTAACATTGAAAGTTACAACTGTACTATATGTTACCACATGGTACCTTTTTGGCACGTGCTACTAAACTAATGACCATTATTATTATTTTCTCGTTATATTACTCATCCCAGGTTTTTACGAGTTGTTTGATATATTACATGCTATATCTTAGCATTGAAAGTTTCAATGGTACTATATGGTATCATAAGACACCATTAGAGCACGTGCTACTAAACTAATAACCATTATCATTATCTACTCGTTTTATTCACTAATGGCAGTTTTTTCGAGTTGTTTATATATATTACAAACCATATCTTAGCATTGAAAGTTCCAACAGTACCATATGGTACCACATGGTAACATTAGAGCACGTGCTACTAAACCAATAACCATTATCATTATATACTCGTTATATTCACTCATTACATTTTGTTACGAGTTAATTTATATATTACAAGCCATATCTTAGAATAGGATGTTCCAAAGATACCATCTGGATCATAATGCACCATTAGGGCACGGTTACTAAACCGTTAACCATTATCATTATTTATTCGTTATATTCACCCATGGCAGGTTTTTTCGATTTGTTTGATATATTACATGCTATATCTTAGCATTAAAAGTTTCAATGGTACTATATGGTATGAAATGACACCATTAGAGCACGTGCTACTAATCTAATATCCATTATCATGATTTACTCGTTATATTCACTCATGGCACGTTATTACGACATGTTTTTGATATTACATGCCATGTATCAAATTTGAATGTTCCAATGATACCATAATTATCATATGGCACAATTAGGGCACGTGTTATTAAACCAAAAAACAATTATTATTATTCACTCGTTTTATTTATTCATTACATGTCGCTTCGTGTTGTTTGATATATTACCTGCCATATCTTAGCATTGAAAGTTTCAATGATACTATAGGGTATCATAAGACACCATTAGGGCACGTGCTACTAATCCAATATCCATTATTATGATTTACTCGTTATCACAGATTAGAAGTTCGTCAAGCATCATTGTAGCCAATAGTAGAATACAAAACATGGAAAAGTAAGAAATAAAAACTAAAAATTAAAAAATGTATAAGAACGACATATTCGGGATTGGTGGAGGATATCATGGGTATCGCGGACCTACTAGAGATCTAGTGGTCGTTTATGCGGTTGCTGGTTGGCTTAGATTTGGAGAAGTCCAGGAGGAGCTGGATTGTGTCGGCTCGCTCAAACTTCGTTTGGCCATTCAACAGGGCATTGGGAGCCGTGAGTTTTCTCTTGGTGATTTCAAGTTCTTCCCTCAAAAGGATCTTGGGTCTATTATTGCTCGTCCACAGTACTTGCATGCACTGGTCTATGTCGGTCATATGCTGTTTATTCTTGACCAGATGTTCTGCGTACGCGGATACATTATCCTTGTTGATCCACGATCGCCTACGATCCTTAAACCTTGTGTGGAATGAACTTATGTATCGTGGATCCAATGTACACCGCTTCGCAATCAGGGCAGAATAGGATGTATACCCCGGCCTTCTTGTAAATGTCCTCGTCTCTGCTAGGAACTGTCGGGTTGAGAACTCTGTGGTTATTGTATTTGGTTCTGTATGAGATGCGAAGGCTTTCTGTCTTGAGAATCTTGGCAAAATCTTCCGATCTTGCATTGGACATTATGCGAGCCGTTCTTAATATCCAACCTGCCGACAGACAATAGGGTTCGGACAATCTCCATGAATGAACTACGAAACATGGCCCGTAACCATAAAAGTACACCCAGCTACAGCAAGTTTGTCAGCATACGCGGAAAACTAGATGCTAACAGTGCTATCATAACGCAAGCAGATATAGGAAAGGCTGCCGTCATAGTGTATAAGACAGGTTACAATGATAAAGTTCACGACTTCATAAATGAGAACCGCTTTATGCAAATCGCCAAAGAACCGACTTCCAAATTTGCCCTCCATATCAAGTCCTTGATCAAGAAGTTCCAGTCCGACTTTATCCGTGAACGTTCCAAGAGTTTAGTTGTTCGTAACCCGCAGCCACCTAAGCTGCGCGCCCAACTCAAAATTCATAAGTTGAACCATCACATCAGGCCCATAGTCAATTGTCGTAACGCATGTTTCTTTCACTTAGCCAAATGCGTTGCCACATGGCTGAAAGCCAACTTCCTGTTAAACAATAAATACACCATCGAGAACAGCAGCGCCTTATTTGACCAACTCAAGACCACTTCGATTGATGCCGACACCCGTATGATGTCTCTAGACGTAACCAACCTGTATACCAACGTTCCCCTTGATGGGACGATCCATATCACCCAGAGGAAACTCAACCAAACTGATATTGATACCATAGAATGCAACGATGTCATCACCGCAATGAAACTCCTAAAAACTCAGAACTACTTCTCGTTCAATGAAGATTTTTTCAGTATCCCCAACGGAATTGCGATGGGTTCGCCCATTAGTGCAATAATGTCCGAAATTTTCCTACAAAATTTAGAGGAACCTCTAGTTGGCCGGATGATTGAAGACTCCACACTCATTTTCTACCGAAGATACGTGGACGACACCATACTGCTATACGACAGCCGCGTTACTGATGCCGACAACATACTCCGGCTTTTTAACAACGTTCATACTGCGATGACATACACAGCAGAATTGGAAACCTGTGAGACCATCAGCTTCTTAGATGTCAACATCAGTCGCATTACCAATCATCTCGAATTCTCCATATACCGTAAGCCTTCCACTGCCCCCAACATCATCCCTTTCACTTCCAATCATCCCACCCAGCACAAAACTGCCGCCCTTAAATTCAATTTCAGAAGGGCGTTAACATACCCTATCACTAACAAAGCTAAGCAATCAGAACCAACTGGCGAGAACCAACGACTTCCCCGACCATTTCCCCTCTACCGTACTCAACTGCGTCAGACGGAGCATCAACGCACCAAGAATACAAGAAGACCGGCCTCAGAAGTTCGCCACTTTGACATTCACCGACCCGGACGTCTACCGTATTGCCAAGTTTCTCAAAACAGAAGGCCTTCGCATCTCATACAGAACCAAATACAATCACCACAGAGTTCTCAACCCGACAGTTCCTAGCAGAGACGAGGACATTTACAAGAAGGCCGGGGTATACATCCTATCCTGCCCTGATTGCGAAGCGGTGTACATTGGATCCACGATACGTTCATTCCACACAAGGTTTAAGGATCATAGGCGATCGTGGATCAACAAGGATAATGTATCCGCGTACGCAGAACATCTGGTCAAGAATAAACACCTTATGACCGACATGGACCAGTGCATGCAAGTACTGTGGACGAGCAATAATAGACCCAAGATCCTTTTGAGGGAAGAACTTGAAATCACCAAGAGAAAACTCACGGCTCCCAATACCCTGTTGAATGGCCAAACGAAGTTTCAGCGAGTCGACACAATCCAGCTTCTCCTGGACTACTCCAAATCCAAGCCAACCAGCAACCGGATGCAGGACCACTAGATCTCTATTAGGTCCGCGCTACCCATGATATCCTCCACCAATCACGAATATGTCGTTCTTATACATTTTTTAATTTTTAGTTTTTATTTCTTACTTGTCCATGTTTTGTATTCTAGTATTAGCTATCCATCCGACACTCCTGTATAAATAGCGGCCTGGCCAGTCTAGAAAACTTGTAGTTTAACAGCCTCCGACGATGGCGTTAATGCTGAAACGCGTTAGGCAAATTAAATGTTCTCTACCGTATCTTTCTTGACCTCTTTATTACTTTTACTCGTTATATTCTTTCATGGCACGTTATTACGACATGTTTTTATATTACATGCCATATATCAAATTTGAATGTTCCAATAATACCATATGGATCATATGGCACCATTAGGGCACGTGTTATTAAACTAATAACCATTATCATTATTTACTCGTTATATCTACTCATGACACGCTGTTACGAGATCTTTGATATATTACATGCCATATATCAGAATTAAATGTTCCAATGATACCACATGGATCATATGGCACCATTAGGGCACGTGCTACTAATCCAATATCCATTATCATTATTTGCTCGTTATATTCACTCATGGCACGTTATTACGAGATGTTTGATATATTACATGACATATATCAGAATTGAAAGTTACAATGGTATTATATGGTACCATATGACACCATTAGGGCACGTGCTACTAATCCAATATCCATTATTATGATTTACTCGTTATATTCACTCATGGCACGTTATTACGACATGTTTTTCATATTACATGCCATATATCAAATTTGAATGTTCCAATGATACCATATGGATCATATGGCACCATTAGGGCACGTGTTATTAAACTAATAACCATTATCATTATTTACTCGTTATATTAACTCATGCCAGGTTTATACGAGTTGTTTGATATATTACATGCCATATCTTAGCTTTGAAAGTTCCAATGGTACTCTATGGTATCATATGACACCATTAGGGCACGTGCTACTAATCCAATATCCATTATCATTATTTACTCGTAATATTCACTCATGGCACGTTATTACGAGATGTTTGATATATTACATGCCATATATCAGAATTGACAGTTACAATGAAACCATACGAATCACATGGCGCCATTAGGGCACGTTTTACTAAACTAATAACCATTATCCTTATTTACTCGTTATATTCACTCATGACACGCTGTTACGAGTTGCTTGATATACTAGGTTGGGACGCGTCGCGCGGTTTTTTTGGCAATTATTCAACTTTTTCTGCATTAATTAAAAGCCCTTAAAAGGGCTGTTTAAGGTTCCAGTTTTTTCTGCGTTTTTCGGTTTTGATCCGCTTGCGCCTTGGATCAGGGGCTTGCCTAGCCCCTCATCCGTCACCACCAGTGCCCATAACTTGTCGCCGCTTGATACGCCCCCGCGTAAACGACAGAAGCCAGGCAGTCTATACAGTCAAGCTGTAGTGAGCTTGCCTTGCGGTGGCAACGGCTCTTGATGTCAGGACATCGGCAATCGCTATTGATGGTTTGAGGCTTTTGATGCTTTACTAATGATGATAAGAAAAATAATTAGAAAAAAAGATTAGCGCACGCATGCTTGCACCCTGCCATCCAACTCTACGAGGACACCTACTACAAAACAAAATAATCACATTTACTCAAATTTGACACAGAAATTGGTAAAAGATACATATTAATGTTTTCAAACTGAGAACAGTCTGTTGAATTCAGGTCGGCGATGAGTCCATGTTTTATGATTGTTGATCGATAACAGTCTTGCGTATGGGAACGGGGGATTTATCATAAGACCTTCTAAGCTCTTTTCACGCGACATTGCAACGTAAGTCAATCCCAATCCAAATTCAGTTTCACCAATGTCAACTACTGCGGATTCAAGTGTAATGCCTTGTGAGCGATTAACTGTTATTGCGTATGCACAGCGCAACCGAAACTGTTATTGCGTATGCGCAGCGCAACCGAAACTGTTTTCGAATGCATGAACTTTTCTTGAAGTGAACAGTTTGCAAAAGTATCGGTACGGCGTTGTCAGCAAGTGTGGGTCCCGTGTATTTATCGAATTTCACAAGAATACATAACGGGTGTTCGGACAAATGGTTGCGATCATCTGTAGATGTATAAATCATGTCTACAACAGTTCCGACAGAGCCGTTACACAGGCCTTGTTGTGTCCACAAATTTTGCGTGAGCATAACTCGTGATCCTACAGCAACCAAAAGTGTGGACTGAAGACCTTGTGCGTCATTAGTAGTGGCATTTTTAGCTGTTGAATTGTTATGTTTTGCTCGAATTCTAGTAACTGGTACGTTCAGAGAGCGGAGCTTTTCCTCATTGAATGCAACTACTTCACATTTTTTGGCTTTAATGCGAATGCTATCTTGGAAAGTATTGCGAGTTGGAACGTTTTGAGTGAATCTTGTTTGTAATAAGTGATAGTCTTGCTCAGTGATGCATCCTCTCCCAATATTTTGTAAACATTCTCGAAATCGGAGCTGACCGTCTCCAGTCAGACACATAATTTCACTGAGAACGAAAACCTTGCGGAAACTGTTGAACAATGTTTTTCCTTGAATACATGCGACGTTATCTGTATTTGTAGCACTCAACATTGATTGATCACCAACTGGTGGTAGTTGGTTGAAGTCACAGAACAAATACAAATTCGTTCACCGAATTCGGTATCTTGGTGTTCAGGGAAGGCTTGGCGTAGGCATTGGTCTATGGCTGCAAGTAGCTTCAAACCTATCATAGACATTTCGTCGCATATAACGACTTTGACGTTTGCTAGGTTCTGTTGTAGATTTCGTTCTTTGATTCCATTAAGATTGCGGATGACACCTCCGCGAGATACAGTCAGCTGCAATGCGGAATGCACAGTAGATCCTCCGATGTTATTGGCTGCTACGCCAGTTGGAGCAAGCAGTAATACAGAATCAGGTCCGTACACTGAGACGATTTTTTGAACCATTTTCTAAATCACAAATGATTTTCCTGTGCCCGCTGGTCCTTGCACAATAGATAGTTGCTGAGCATCAGTTCCACCTAACTGTCTCTCTAAATGCATTATTACTTGCTTTTGGCCATTATTAGGTTGACCTTTTGTAGTGCTGTATCCCGATGGAGCAGAATATGACTGTTTGGCTTGTTGTAGAAAATTGAGGTGATCGCTTATGTCAGGATAACGATCATAAGATGCGTACCAATTATGCTCGCGGTCAATATTACGATAGCCCAGAGATACATCGTTGATGGGCTCATTCGGCATAGCCGCTGCTAATTCCATCCACTCATATTCTTCTTCGTGCTGTGTTGGAATATGATCATCATCATTTTCAGGGATAGCTGTCAATTGCTATACATCAATATTTAAAGCCAATAAACTTTCCTTCCATGTTGCGAGTGTCTTAAGTTGGTTTTGGTCGCGCCATGGTATGTGTAAACAAAGAAGCTGTTTGTAATATGTTTCGTCTTGTTCGTCGTTGATTCCCGGATTCACTCTAGGCAGAACATGCAGTACTCTTGGTCTCCTGCATTGCCTTAATCTGTTTCTTGAAACATGAAATGATGTAGCAAACGTTTGCAGAGTTACGGTGTCTAGAGTTGCAGGTCGTGTTGAGTAATGTTCTAGTAAAGATTGTGGAACGAAGTCTTCATCATTTGCTTGATGTATGATAGTATACTCGTCGGCTCCAATGAATAATTTAACAAATTGTCGTGTGCAGTGATACAAAGGTTCACCCGTGAGCAAGTGCATGACTTTGGGTGCCGAATAGTCTCTTTGTCCAATTATTTTGATCATCATCCGGGAAAAAACTTTTTTAGAATCGTCGTCGCTATTACAGGTTGCTATCACTTCTCTAAAAAGTTCCCTCAAATTGACAGATTGCGGTTCACCTTTTGAAACGTATTTAGCTAAGTAATTCACGATTGCGTGTTCCGAAGTTATAACTTGACAGTCTGTAATTGCACGCCACATTTGGGCTACAAATGGATTGTAATCGTCTAACAAACTATCATTCCGGGCGGGAATGTAAGACCAAATTCCCCTCTCATTCTTCGCCAATATCGAATTGGGGCATGTGTCGCGAGGAAAATTGAACCGACATTTATTTCTGCGTAAACAGTAAATCGAATGGTTTGTGTGACGTTGAACTCTGTTTAAAAGTTGAGCTAATTCCTGTGTATCTCCAAACTGAACGTCTGAACACATGACTCGTGACGGATGGATGTTGGCTGGTGGTTCATCGATTGACGGATTCATTGCTGATACAATGGAATCATAAAAGTGTTTATATGTGTCTAGTTTTTCTACAGTGCACGTATCAAAAGTGCGAACGTCTGGGGTGTTTTCAAGCCATAGCACTATATGCACGTGTGGACTACCACGATGTTGGTATTCAAATCTGTACCAGTAGTCAGTGATTGATAGCTTAATGCGCAATATTTCTACAAAATAATATACACGTTTAGCGAAATATTCGTCAGCAATTCTAGGATTCTCAATCAGCATCTTTTGCATGTTTCTAGACATATCATTTTCAGGTTGCATCTCATCGAATTTAAACCCAAAGTGTCGTTGCATGCATGGCCACCACAAATCTGCAGCGCTCAGTGTTAGTAACAATGTGGGAATGCCAAGTTGCAAAACCATTGCTCGCAATTCCTGGCCTCTCTGATACCAGTATGTTGACGTGCCTCTTATTCTTGCCGACCACTTCATTAGTTTCGGGAGTAATGAAGGATTAAGCTGTATTGCTTCTGCTAGCTAATCAATGTTTCCGTTGAAATCGTTCTTTCTAGCAAATATTGCGCTTGATTTTATAGCTTCATGTCTTTGGCTCCGATTAAGGCAGAAAAACCTGAAACGCGCATCTTGCGCAAATCGTCCGTCATGGTATTCCATGAGAAATTCAGTCCATTCTCGGAAATTAACTTGATATGTACGACTTAGATCTAGGAAATAACATATTCCACTGGGAAATAAATGCGGAAAAGCCATTGATATATATCCTACTGTATTGAATTCCTTCACTTGTATGGTTGAACCGGTAGGCCAATGTAAAACATCGCGAACAATAGACTCCTGACGTCGATGTATGGCAAGTGGAAGTGCGCTCTCTACTATTTCTCCGGCTATCTCTTCGGTTGACGGTCTTACGTCATCATTAATATATTGAACAAAGTCATCGACGAAACCATCCATAGGCAATGAGTTAACGTTGTCTGTGTTGATCGTAATATCACCGTAAAATAAGTTGTTTAACGACAACCACCTTAATGCGTCGATCACTTTCTGTCGTCGTACACGAAAGTCAGTATGGCCTGCGATACCCTGTCGTTCAATTGTTACAATTTGCAAGTTTTGTGGAAGGTGTGGCAACACGCTGCAGATTGATGTTATATCCTGTTCTACGTTGAGGACGTTTCCAGCATAACAGTACTGTCCAGGGCGTCCGCCAGCTTTGACTCGGTGAACTCTCATAACTCTCATAACTGGGTGAACTCTTGCAATCAGCATTTGTTCGACGATAGTTAATTTTAACAAACATTCTGTTACATCTCCAGGTTGCATGTTATTAGCTTCAGATAACTTGAGCGGCTGTTTTTTGCATGCTTCACAAGTGTAATCAGTCATTGTGGCAATTAATTCTTTGCAGTTACAGGAGTCACAGGTTTGGTATGCTAAAGTATTCAATTTGTTTGCGAAGTTAGCTGCATGTATCGAATCCTCGTTCTCAGTAACTACATCATAAGTAGCTTGGCGATAGGCGTTGCGGTGACCCTGAGTATTTGCTGTTCGACGACCAATATTGCCCCTGGTGCGTAACCTTGGCATTATGTAACTGTGAAGAGAAAAGAAGAGATTTCTGATTAAGTAAGTTCTGTTTTGTTGTTTCGATTTGTTTCATTGCGCAAGCTTGTGTTAACATTATGTATATGTAGCAATGTGTTCTATAATTTTTCTATTTAACATTATGTCTATTGGCCGAAGAGATAGCATTAGCAATGTATTGTTCACTCCCTCCCTCTCCCTCTCCCTCTCCTTCTCTCTATCCTTCTCTCTCTCTCCTGCTCTCTCCCTCCCCTTCTCTCTCCCTCTCCTTCTCTCTCCTTCTATCGCTTGCGATTGCGTGACCTTACCTGGTCGGTAGAACTTGTCACGATGTCCAACAATGTCCACAAATTGATTTACCGTGAAATATGCCTGTTTGCGATTGTATTTGAATGTTTTGCACTTTGTACACAGCGTGAGTCCTAATTTTAGCCGCACGTTGACCACGTTTTGCGCTTTATGCTCGACTTTGAGTTTTGTTTCTTGATACACATACAGCAAACAATTTCAAAGTTCTTTCAAAACATGCGTACAATTTCGGCGATTCAGAAGTATTCGAACTTTTACGAGCGCGCGCTCTCACGCAGCGAGATTAACAATTGACATTTGACCATGCATTCCTCCGTGACCAAAGACAATTTTTGTAAAACTTTTTTGCTCGAAACCGTGCCACTGGTGTCCTCGAGCTTGTGGCCAAATTTGGTCATGTTCGGTGAAGCCGTCTAGGAGGAGTTCAAGGAGAAAGAGTTGCATAAGTCACTGATATGGAGCTCCGCTCAATTACATGCCGTATCTTAGCATTGAAAGTTCCAATAGTTCCATATGGTATTATATGACACCATTAGGGCTCGTGCTACTAATCCAATAACCATTATCATTATTTACACGTTATATTCACTCATGGCAGGTTCTTCCGAGTTGTTTGGTATATTATATGCCATATCTTAGTATTGAAAGTTCCATTTTGTGCTATTAAAACACGTACTTCTAAACATTTTACACCAACATTATTTATTTGTTGTAATCATTCATGAGACATCCTTGCACGTACACTTGTCTTTAGATCAATACCTGCTATCACTAGTTACTCATATATTCGTTCATGATATTTTGTGACTATTTGTTTGATATATTACATGCCATATCTGGTTATATGAAGTTTTTAACGGGGTATCATAATGGTACCATTAAAGCACGTGCCATAATCGTACGTACTTATACTGGATATCTCAAATTCGTTATTTTCGTGCTCTGTCCAGTATTATTGTACTGGTGAAAACAGACTTTGAAAAAGTTAATTCGTTTTTAATTTATTGTAATAAATACTAAGCTCCCTAGGAATAAAAAAGATTCTCCTGATTTAGAGACCAAACTGTCCTTTCAATAATCGTCAAACACGTGCATCCTCCACGCGCACCATCTCATTAACGTTTAGAGCACGCACAGAGCCGAACCCTTGTATGTTCTCAACACGCGTTTTTCCCGAAAGAGAGGATAATGCGTGTCTTCCAGCAATTCAATACATGCACTCTTTCTATTGCAACGCAATGAATTGTGGGATTATCTACAGATGGACGGACAGCTGGACAAACCGATTACATAAGCTCATTTCTATATATAGAAAATCTGCTAAAAAAGGACATAAATGCTAAACCAACTGAAAAAAATGGCTAAAAATATTAGGCCTATTGTTTAAAAGGGCTGAAAAATGTTAGGTCTATAGTTTAATAAATGTCTGAAAAAGTTTAGGCCTACAGTGGCAAAGGGCTAATAAATGTTAGGCCTACAATGAAAAATGGGTAACAAATATAAAGCCTGTTGAAAATAATGGCTAATGAACACTCGGCCTTTTGGAAAAAAAATGGCTAATGAATGCTCGGCCTTTTGGAGAAAATGGTAAAAAACGAACCTTTTTCATGGGTTCAATTTCACTGAATGTTCACATGGAGAAATTGCCAAATTTCATCAAAAAGTAGCCCGAGCAACGCCGGGTAAAACAGCTAGTATATAATAAAATAGTAGCGAGGCGAAAAATTTACATTAATTTTTTTTAGAAAAAGTGGCTGTTACGTGTATTATAAACGATACTGAAGCTCAAACAACAGTTTTTAGAATTTTTGTGTGGTTTTCAACGATACAGAAGCCCAAACAATAGTTTTAGGATTTTTGTCTGTTTGTCTGTATCTCTGTTTATATGTTAGAGGTTGGCGCCGAAACTACTAAGGGATTTAGTTAAAATATGCTGGAAAATTTATTTAGTACCCGAATCAACATATAGGATACTTTCTTTTGCGGGAAAAAGTCTCATTCCCACGGGAAAAAAAACTGGTTCCAGAAAAATATAATGACAACAGATGTCGTAGCGAGTAAATCGCACAATGGTTTTGTTCTTACGAATCTATTTACAAGGAGAATATTGTGCCGTAGCGTATATTTTATGTCAATGTGTAAGCCTTTTTCTAGATATAAATTTTTTTGGCTGTAGCGTTCAAACCAACGAACCAAAGTTAATAAATTCGACATGTACGTATTTCTCTCATTAAGGCGAATTTTTTTATACATGACTTGTTTGGATGTGATGAGACGTTTCGGAGTTATCAGAGTTATCGGAGATGTGATGAAAGAATTTATTATTGATCTCAGGAGTGTAAATGATTAATTTAAATTTAAATATCTCCTTTTAATAGGGAAAATTGTAAAATTAATAAAAACAAAAAAATAAATAATAAATAAAGTCACCAATCTTAAAAAACGATTGGAAGAAAACTCAAAGGATGTAGTCTATTGAAGATGTTGTTGATAGCAGAAATAAACCCGGTCTATTGAGGATGTAGATGAGGTCTTGTGAAGATAATGTTGATAGTGGAAAACGATAATCTTGAAGGAAGTGTTAGTTTTGAAATACAGATGAAATTTTGAAGAGGGTGAACCAAATATTTGGGATAAAATTTATATAAAAAAACTTTTTCGAGAATATTTCTCATCATCAGTTGAATTATACATTTTTGAATGGTGAAAACAGTTGAAAAAAGAATTTAACAATTGATATAAAGGTGATGAAGCTAAGTTGGTTGTAATTGTTGGTTATGATTGTTGGCTAGGGTGATTGTTGTTTAAAAGTAGTGTCCATTTATTGTTTATCTCTATTGATGGCTTGGCTAAATTTTTGTTATTTGTAATGATATTTATTGTTTCTTTAATTAATCTTTTTTTATAATTTTCTTCTTTTCCAATGATTTTTGCGTTATTCCAATCTTGTGTGTAGTTTTCTTTGATACAATGATTTACTAAATGGTTGTTTTTGTCTTTGTGGCGAAGTGCTCTTTCATGTTCTTTTAATCTTATTTCTAATTGTCTTTTAGTTTGACCTGTGTAGATATGTTCACAATTTTTACATGGTATTTGATAAATTATATTTCTAGTTTTCCATTTTTCTTTATTATTTTGACATATTTCTTTGAATTTGGTATTTGTGCTATTATTTTGATTGATTGTTGCTTTTAGGTTGGTGGTGGTTATAAATTTTTTAGTAATGTTATTTGTTATTTTTGGAATGATTTTTATGTTTGGTATTTGTTGTAATATTTTTTCTGTTTGTGGAAAATTTTATTATTGTATTGTATTGAATATATTTTTTGTTGTTCTTGTTGAATTGGTATAGTTTTTGTTGTATTGTTTGTAAACGCATCTATTAAAATTTTGTTAATTAAAGTTATTGGATATTTGTTTTTTATTAGGTTCAGTTTCAGTTTTTTTAAATTTGTAGGAATATTTTTCGGGGGTGTAAGATTTAGAAGAACAAACAAACCAATAGAAATATTAATACACCTATTGGAAGAACGATATCCTTTAAAATTTACACACAACAACATGACCAACAACCGTATCACATTTTTAGATATAAACATTATAAAAAATGAATATAATCTAGATTTTGAGATATATGAAAAACCAACAAGAAGTACCAACATACCACATTACTTATCTCAACAACCCACACACCAAAAATTAACACTATTAAACAATATTTACAAAGAATAAAAAATCTTACATCCCCGAAATATATTCCTACAAATTTAAAAAAACTTAAACTGAACCTAATAAAAAACAAATATCCAATAACTTTAATAGACAAAATTTTAATAGATGCGTTTACAAACAATACAGCAAAAACTATACCAATTCAACAAGAATAACAAAAAAGATATTCAATACAATACAATAAAAAATTTTTCCACAAAAAAAATATTAGAACAAATACTAAACATAAAAATCATACCAAAAATAACAAATAAGATTACTAAAAAATTAATAACCCACCACCAACCTAAAAACAACAGTCTATCAAAATAATAGGACAAATATCAATTTCAAACAAATATGTCAAAATAATAAAGAAAAATATCTACACAGGTCAAACTAAACGACAATTAGAAATAAGATTAAAAGAACATGAAAGAGCACTTCGCCACAAAGACAAAAACAACCATTTAGTAAATCATTGTATCACAGAAAACCAAACACTAGATTTGAATAACACAAAAATCATTGGACAAGAAGAAAATTATAAAAAAAGATTAATTAAAGAAACAATAAATATCATTACAAATAACAAAAATTTGGCCAAGCCATCAATAGAGATAAACAATAAATGGACACTACTTTTAAACAACAATCACCCTAGCCAACAATCATAATCAACAATTACAACCAACTTAGCTTCATCAACTTTATATCAATTGTTAAATTCTTCTTCTTCTTCTTCGTTACAGCCTTCGTCTCACTACGGCAGAGACCAGCTGATTAGATGAAACAGAGTTCTGCATTAAAGCTAATCACATGGGAAGGTTTTAAGTCGTCTGGTTAACGGGCATTAAGGGGCCTTGAATTCTGGCAAGAAGACCAGATTCTTCTAGGAAGGCAAATAGTAGAGTAACAATAGTGCGTTTGATCTTCTGACACAGGGGAGAAGCAAGGAGAATATTTTGAAGGGATGGAACAATGTGACAGCGAACCAAGCCAGACAGAAGCGCGGCCCTCTGATGGCAAAAGCGGGGACATCTTAAAAGCGCGTGTTCAACAGTTTCCGGCACTCCGCACTCACATAACGCAGAAGGTAGTATTTGAAGTTTGTGACAAAAGTGATTCAGAGGAAGATGACCAGTTCGCAGCCGGAATAAAGTTGACCTTTGAAGATGCGAGAGCCATCTGGGGGCAGAAGAATTAGTATCACAGATCACCGGGATTAAGTTATTATAGTGACTTCCCCTTGACTCTAGAGTCCATGCAGCATTACATCATACTAACAGTTCATTTCGAACGACGGCAGCAAGCACTTGAGCATCAACACGAGATAAACATGCCGGCTTCTCACCATTCGTCCCCAGTATGCCAGCCTATCCGCCAACTCATTTCCGTAGAAACCACAGTGGCCAGGGATCCAAAAGAAGTTGATATCGTAAGCTTTAGATTTAAGCAAAAACAGAAGATTAACCACATAACCTAATAGGCTTCTGAAGAACCAGCGGCCCTTGTTTAGGGCTGACTGTATAGCTATAAGGGCACTTTTAGAATCTGATAAAATCTGATAGTGATCCGGGGGGAGAGAAGCAATTGCAAACAGCGCCTTGTGAAAGTAGCGTTTACCAGTCCGTCTGGACCTGGAGAAGATCGAGTGGATGTAAGAGCCGATGCCAAGGCTGACACTGAAAAAGGCTGCTCCCACGTAGAGATTTTACTAGGAGGACAGAAAGCAGGCGACGGATGTTTTGGCCAACTCAAAGGGGCGGTCCGAGCTTTAATAATATAAGATAATATGTCTCTAGCTGACTGCTCTGGGTTCAGGTAGACACCACTGCTGTTTCTCACAAGCGGAATGCGGTGAGGGGGACGTCCCTGGAAAAGTTTGAGGGTTTTCCAGACGCTCCCCGGACGAGTGCTTTTAATCTGGCTAGCCCAAAAAGATCTCCTCCGCTTCTTAAGAGTTTTTTTACAAAACGCTTTAGCTTTTTTAAAAGCGAACCAACAGTTTGAACACCTGCATTTTGAAAAGTTCTTTTGGCTTTGTTTCTGGCCCAAGCTGCCTCTGTTCATTCAGAGTCCCACCAGCAAGGCTTCGGAAGACAGGGGCTTCTAGTTTTCTTCTTTGACGAATTAATTAGGAGCTCTTGCAAAAATTCGATGATATCAGTAGCACGCTGAGGGCCAGGATTAATCGGGTCCACGGCCACCCATGGCGAAGCAGAGCAGGGACGAGCACAGCCTATTCGAAGTGCATAACCAAAGGAAGAGGGATTACTGATCGGAGATATACAAAGGCGGACGGGCTGGTGGTCACTGCTATAAGCACCTGGAAATGAAATAAAATGTGTTCGAAAACGACAATCACGAGACATAAGGGCCAGATCTAGGTTAGCAGTGGGCCAGACAGTCCGAGTGGGTTGGAAAGTATGTTCTGAAGTATAAAGAACAGAGAAACCAAGCCGAAACTGGAGCTCCTCCAGGTAATGTTGTAGCTTGAGCAGCCCCAGGCAGGGTTTTTTGCGTTCCAGTCTCCAATGGCAATAAATTGGGGAATGAAAGAGCTGACTAGAGAGTTCCACTTATCTTTTTTAAGAAAACCCGGAACGTAAACACAGTATAAATGTAGCCACGTGTCGAGATAGTAGAGCACAGTGTCAATGACAGCAACGTCGTCTACATGGGATACCGAATAAAGATAATGTGGAATTTTATAGTCGAAGGTAACTAGGTTGCCACCTCTATACTTAGCTCTACTATTAACATAGGTATGTGAATTCTTGAAATTAATAGATGAGTCAACACTTAAGAAAGTCTCGCACAATGTCAGGATATCGGTTCTTTTCTTTAGAAGGGCGACATCTTCCAAGTTGGACATGAGCCCCCTGACATTCTAATGCGTAATAGTGATAGTCTTACTGCGGCTGTTCGATGCCATCGCAGGCGTGGAAGGACAGGGAACTATGTCACCAAGAAGTCGTATCAGCAAGCCATGGGGGGAAGCCGGCCATTCTGCTGCCCATAAGCTTGAGGACTTCCTCAATCTGGGGCGGATCACCTTGTTTGTGAGTCTCCATAAAGGTCATAATAAAAAGCTTCAAAGAGTTGCCGATTAATTGGTCAGCAGTATGGTTACCCATCAGCGTTATTTTGCTGCAGGCGTCTACATTGTCAGCCGTCGGCGCTTGCTCTGCGCCAGTATCTACAATTACCTGTTGATCGATAGAGAAAGGAGAGAGTTGGGACCATTGTACCCCAAGCAACAAGGAGTCAACTGGTGAAGAAGGGGGATGTACCGACGAACACTGAGAAAAAATAGGGGACTCATCTCTGCCGCATGTGGTACAGGTAATACATGTATGATTGTTTCTATTAATTTTATTCAAGCTTTCAGAATGAGGGGTCACGAATCGGTCAAATAGGCGCTGGGGGGGCTGGCCTTTTTGGTGTCACCGTAGCAAGCATTTGCTTGGGGGCAACGGCGGAGGCATAGGAATTGTGGCCCGGCACCAGGTTTCCCAGCTCCATGTCAGTTAGTCTCTTCGCCTCATAGTACGAGATATACAAAGAGACCATCTTAGCTCTAATGAGAGATTCGTATTTGTAGTAGCTACATCCTCGATAATATGAAGATTGGCTGCCTGCGCAGTTGGCACAGAGGAAAGGAACCGATGTACATTTGTCATGAATGTGGGATGTCGATAAACATTTGGAGCAAGAGGCTTTGGCCATGCATCTGACTTTTGTGTGTCCCAGCTTGTGGCACTGGGCACACTGCATTGGCCTAGGAGGTGGGCGAGAGATTGGAAACACCTCGTGTTTGAACTTTAGCTCCGCAGGCGGGGCTGGAAGATTGAAATACAATAGGAGATTTCCGTAGAGGGCTCCAGCATAGGGAAGAGGAAACATTTTAATATCGGTGATTTGCGCACCTAGGTCGAAAACTCTTGGATTTCTTGCAACGTAACCGACTGGCGGAAACCATAAATATATCCAACTGAGGTGGTCAGGAATTTCGGAACTTCATAAGAGAGGGTATAGACCCCTATATCAGTGTACCTTGTGCAAGCTGCTGCATGCACCAGGTTTAAAAATTTCACGAGGAATTTCCGCGAACTGAGCTTAGTAACATTTGGTGACTTTCCTTTGAGGGAAATAATCATGGACCTGAGGAGACCAGATGAAGGGGTCTCGTCAGAGGCAGTAGCTGTATCCTTTTCAGAGTCTACAGGGTTGCTAGTTGTAGAGCTTCCAGCCGGACGAGCCACCGAGACCAGCAGCCAAGGACGGGCCGCTGAGCTCAGCTGTTTAGTAAGGCAATCACCTGGATTGACACATGATTTGAATTTGGGGGACATAGATGTAGGGTTTACATCGAAGGAGCCAGGATCAGCTGAGAGAGCAGAGTCAGAAGCAGTGGCGGCTCGTAGCTAAAATTTCTGAGGGTGCTGCGTCAAAAAATTGTAATTTTTTCACGAACTAGGGAATAGCTAGTGACATTAAGCTTAGGGATCTAGTAATACATATGTATAAGAATAGTATTAAAGAAAAAAACACACATTATATCGAATTTTATCGATATCGAAAGTGAAACTGGGGGTGCTGCAGTGCCGTAGAGCCTATGGACGAGCCGCCACTGGTGAGAAGTCAGCAGGGTTGTTTTAGCTTGACTAAAGGCACTCTTTTTTCCTTCAGTCTTTTTTTCTTTTTTTTCCTCTCTCTCTCCTATTTAAAGAGCGATTTAGAAGGGAGTACATCTGCACCGGAGACCTTAGAGCTTGAAGGATCATGCCGAGCATCGCGCCACTTCTTTCCGGAGGAGAGGGACAACAGCCTTCCACCCCTCCACATCTAGTTCGTAATCCATTTCCGCCCTCCCCACGGAAGAGGAACGCCGGACGCACGCATGGGGGGGAGGGTCCCCCATCGCGTCCTCTGATAGAGGGAGCGAGAGCGTGCAGCAGCAGCGTTCGAAACGGATCGGAAAATATTGATTCTAGAAGCAATAGAACGCAGCCAGGAGATAAATAAACCTTGTGTAAACTAGTTTAATATCAACAAATGCAGAGAAGCAAGCAGAAAGTTATGTTAACTTTATTTTGGGCGAATATTAGTTAAAATCTCAAGAGCGAGAAGAGCGCGACTGTGAGGACCGCCATTTTCGTAAAGCCCGAGCTTCGGCCTTTTTCCATGATGGCTTCCACATCGAATTGTCAAATTCTTATTTCAACTGTTTTCACCATTCAAAAATGTATAATCCAACTGATGATGAGAAATATTCTCGAAAACGTTTTTTTATATAAATTTTATCCCAAATATTTGGAACACCCTCTTCAAAATTTCATCTGTATCTCAAAAACAACACTTCCTTCAAGATTATCGTTTTTTCCCTATCAACATTATCTTCACAAGACTTCATCTACATCCTCAATAGACTGGGTTTAATTCTACTATCAACAACATCTTCAATAGACTACATCCTTTGAGTTTTCTTCCATCTCACAAGTTTCTTCATAGTTTTTCAAGATTGGTGACTTTATTTCTTATTTATTTTTTGTTTTTATTAATTTTACGATTTTCCCTATTAAAAGGAGACCGAACACATTTAAATTTAAAAGAATTTATTGCCTAAAATACATAAGGATTCACTCTCCAACCGGCCCGGCGTTCCACAACCTTATTGTACCTGTTCCGGCTTACAGGCTCGGCCAGAGAGGTAGTGCTTAGAGAACAATAGCTTAATTTAAGACTAAATACTTCCCAATGAAATCCCCGTTCTTAATGACTAAATCTCTTTTTAATGTTCTTCATTAATGCTTAATTCTGAAAATGAGAATTACTCTTAGCTAAATTAATAATCATCGACACAAATACTCTTTTATAGTTAAAATAAAATAAGAAATGGCCATGGAAAATGATAGAATTGTCTTGAGATTTTATCCGTCATAGACGTCACAAAAGGTGCGGCGATATGGCGTCGGCTTCATGGTTGGCTCAACGGGGAAAAATTAGACAGGGGTGGCCGTTCTTGGCGAATTCTTGGCATCTAACACACGGCTCTCAGGTGGGTCGATCTCGGCGATGGACTCGATTCTTCGCTCAATTCAGTGCATCAGTTCCAGGCGTGACGGCGGCTTCTTTCATATCGTCGGTAAGCAGCTCGGGTTTAGGTTGTGTATCATTCTCTTCTTGGTTTCAGCTTAGGGACATCGTAATAGCCTTCGATGACAGGGACTGACTATTTTCTTCTCCCTCTCGGTCCGACTGATTCATTACTACTTTGAGATTTGTTAATACTTTTCAGTTCAATGTCCCATTGGCACCTAATATTTTCCTCGTACATGCTTTCTTTAGCTGTGCGGGCAATTTTACAGCAAACAGTTCTAACACGTCTTGTTTCTGTCGGTTCTAGACACATCTCTCCTTTTTCTGCATTCCCGCATGTCTTAGGAACAAAAGGATAGTTCGTGATCACGTCAACGGCGTTCGAAACTCGAGTTATTTATTTTTTGGCTATTGGCGGAACTGGGAAGAGAATATTCTCTTTATTACGTAAAATATAGATGGTTTAAGGAGCCCTTGGACTTAGGTTACTGGGGAGAGGCGAGCGTCGACGATGTCTTTCTGACCCTACCCTATGGGCTTCTTGCTTTCTGTCCTCGATTACACGAATATTAAAACGCTGGCAAAGGATTTTATTATAAAACAAGTCCGCTTGAAGAATTTTAATTAATGTCTTGTATTCATGTTTTAATACACATTCATGAAAATCGTAGCACCACAGTGCGATTTACTCGTTATTGAAATTATATTTTTCCTGAAAACAGTTGTTTTTTCCCGTGGGAATGAGACTTTTCCCGCAGAAAAAAGTATCATATATGTTGACTCGGTTACTAAATAAGCTTCTCAGCAAATTTCAACTAAATCCCAATATAGGGTTATGCCGTACAAAGTTGGTCACATACGTACAGACGGAATTTTTTTCGCTCAAAATTTCAACATATCTTTTCGCATCATGAGTTTTTAAGTCGATTTCAGCAAAAAAAAAAACAAAACATTCTGAGTTTCTAAAATGAACACATAGGCCTTCACCCTTTGAGAGTGGCAGGCCAATACTGAAACTTTTTCAAAATTTTTTGGCCTTCACATTAATTCTATTCAACCATAAAATATAGTCGTAATTTAATTTTTCCTTCCTGATCTCGATTTATTTGGGGCAGCGTCTTAATATAAAAGGGAAATGCCCCTCATTAACTAATCACGAAATCTTGGAAAATATAAAATATCGCAGGCGATTTTATCTATTTCAACTTTAACGCGGATGAAGTCGCGGCTACAGCTAGTGAATGAATATAAAGGGAAATTAATGATACACCAAATTTGTTCAAAGTGTCGTGGTTTAGTCGAAACATAATGGCTTCTTAGAACTTTCAATGCTAAGCTATGGCAAGTAATATATCAAATAGCTTGTAATGACATGTAATGAATGAATATATCATAAAATTCAGGATGATCTAAACTAGTTGAAAGATACTTGGTTTAGTGGAACCATTATGGTCTATTGGGAATTTCAATGCTAGGTTATATCAAGAATATATCGTAAATTTAATGATTATACAAATTGATTCAAAGCTACGTGGTTTAGTGGAACAATGATGATCTATTGAAACTTTTAACGCTAGGCTATGGCATGTAATACAGGATCTTTATAATTAAAGTTCCATTTTGACATGGCCAAAAAAACAAACTACTGGACCAAAAGCTATAATACTTGGTAATATTATACAAGAGGGCATGGAAAGTTCATACCCACCCAAAAAAAATTAGTTCAATGGGTCACCATAAGCATGGAATGGCGCTCTATGCAATATTCGTAAACCAGATTAGACACGAAAACACAGGTGAACAAGACTTTAATCGTTACTAAAATTAGTTACATGTTGAATGTGGCTTCCACAATTTACTGAAAGCAAGTTACACCGGATTACTGCGTTCTCAACTGTATACGAACATTGCATAGAGCGCCATTTCATGCTGGTGGTAACCTTTTGAACTAATTTTTTTTTGGTGGGTATCAACTTCCCATGCCCTCTTGGGAATATTACCAAGTATTATAGCTTTTGGTCCAGTATTTTTTTATGGCCTTGTCAAATTGGAAATTTAACTATAAAGACCCTGTATATCAAACAGCTTGGAATAACGTGTTATAAATGAATACAACATAAAATAATGATAGTCCAAATTCGTTCAAAGATTCGTGGTTTGGCGGAACCATGATAGTCTTTTGGAATTTTCAATGCTAGGATATGGCATGTAATATGTCTGGAATGGCTAATAATGAAAGAATATGTCTTAATTTCAATGATAGTCCAAATTCGGTCAAGGATACATTGTTAGTGGAACCACGTTGGCTTCATGAAACTTTCAATGTTAGGCTACGTTATGTAAAATATCAAACATCTTGGAATAATGTGTAATGAATGAATATAACGGGAAATTATTGGTTTAATGGAACCAAGATGTTTCCAAATATGTTCAATGATGCGTAGTTTACTGGAACCATGATGGCTTCTTAGAGTTTTCAATGCTAGGCTATAACATGTATTATATAAAATAGCTTGGAATGACGTGTAATGCATGAATATATCATAAAATTAATGATACTTCAAACTAGTTCAAAGAAACATGGTTTAGTGGAACGAATATGGTGTATTGGAAATTTCAATGCTAGGCTATATCATGAATATATCAAACAGCTTGGAATGACGTGTAATGAAGGAATATATCTTAAAATAATTGATTATCCAAAATGATTGAAAGCTACGTTGTTTAGTGGAACAAAGATGGTCTATTAGAACTTCCAAAGCTCGACAATGGCATGTTATATATCAAACGGCTTGGAATGAGGTGTAAAATTGAATATAACGTAAAATTTATTATGTGCCAAATTGGTGCAAAGTTACGTGGTTTATGGATCCATGATGGTCTATTGGACCCTTCAATGATAGGCTATGACTTGTAATACACTATATGATCAAAAATATCCGGACACCCCTCACAGATCATCGATTGGCCCAATGTCACAAGATAATGTCTTGCACATCATTTAAATAGCTTCCCACACCTTCAGAAACAACTCTGCTTGGACATTCGCAAGAATGGGTCGTTCGGCAGAGCTCAGTGAGTTCCAACGTGGAACCATCGTTGGATGTCACCTATGCGGCAAGTCCGTGCGTGACATTTCCAGCATTCTTCAGATACCCATGTCAACAGTAGGCGATGTCATTATGAAATGGAAGACCCGGGGATCAACAACAGTTCAACAACGAACCGGTAGACCCAAGAAACTAACGGACAGAGACCGTCGAGTGCTTCTTCGTGTCACCCGCAGCAACCGGAAGTCCTCGGCGGAAAAAATTGCCACAGAGTTTCGAAACGCCTCTGCAAATGATGCCAGTACCATGACAATTCGTCGGGAACTGCACACGATGGGATTCCATGGCCGTGCTGCTGCCCACAAGCCCCACGTCAGCAGGGTTAACGCCAAGCGACGTCTGGAGTGGTGCAAAGCCCACAGAAACTGGACAATGGACCAATGGAAACGTGTGATGTGGACAGACGAATCTCGCTACACACTCTGTCCATCCGATGGACGAGTTTGGGTTTGGCGCATACCTGGAGAACGCTTCATACCTGAGTCCACAGAGCCCACAGTCAAGTTCGGAGGAGGAGGAGTCATGGTGTGGGGCTCATTTTCATGGTACGGACTGGGCCAGCTCGTTCCTGTGCAAGGAATCATGAACTCCGACCGTTATCTGAATGTTTTGGGCAACTGTGCACTTCCAACGTTGTGGCAATTTTTCGGAAACGGGCCATTTCTCTACCAACACGACAATGCTCCGTGCCACAAAGCGAGGCGTGTACAGCAGTGGTTTGCGAACTCAGGGGTCGAAGAAATGGGTTGGCCGGCCCAAAGTCCCGACCTCAATCCTATAGAGAGTCTGTGGGATGAATTGGAAAGACGCTTGCGGGCCAGATCACATCGGCCAACTTCTGTACCTGAACTGATTCTCGCTCTTCGGGAGGAATGGAGGCACATTCCGGAAAGTACCTACCAACATTTGGTGGAAAGTCTTCCCCGAAGGGTGGAAGCTGTGATTCGGGCAAAGGAATGTGCAACGCCCTATTGATTTCCATGAAATCGTGGCTAGAGCGCAAACGTGCATGTGTCCGGATATTTGTGATCATATAGTGTATATCAAACAGCTTGGAATGACTATAAATGAATAAAAATATCGTAAAAATATTGTACCCTTCAATGCTAGACTATGCCATGATATATATATATATCATATACATATATAATACTTTAGAATGACGTGTAATAATTTAATGTATCGAAAAATTATTGATATTCCAAAGATACGTGGTTTAGTAAAACCATGATAGTCTAATAGAAATTTCTATGTTAGGCAATGTACATTATTTATCAAATAGCTGGGAAAAACGTGTAACGAATGAATAAAACGTAAAATGAATGATAATCTGTCTTTAATTGGAACAATGATGGTATCTTGGATATTTCAATGCTGGGCTATAGCATGTAATATATCAAACAGCTTGGAATCATGTGTAATGAATGAATATAACGGGAAATTAATGGTTTAATGGAACCATGATGGCTCCAAATAAGTTCAATGATGCGTAGTTTAGTGGAACCATGATAGCTTCTTAGAACTTTCAATGCTAGGCAAAGACATGTAATATACCAAATGGCTTGGAATGACGTGTAATGAATGAATATATCACAAAATTAATGATACTCCAAACTATTTCAAAGAAACAAAGTTTATTGGAAGCAATATGGTCTATTGAAATTTCAATGCTAGGCTATATCATGAATTTATCAAACAGCTTAGAATGACGTCTATTGAAGGAATATATCATAAAATTAATGATTATCCAAAATGATTGAAAGGTACATAGTTTAGTGGAACAAAGATGGTCTATTGGAACTTCCAATGCTGAACAATGGCATGTTATGCAGGGTGATAACAAAAGTCTGAACGCCCCTTTTATTTTTTATACCGAAGCAGATATGTCAATTTTGATGAATCCAATGAATATGAAGTTGTGGGTGGCCTATCCCATTGTGCACTTTTCATCATCCCAAATATGCAAATTAGGACACGTTCAAAATTTATCTCAAACACCGTAAGGATAGAGAATAAAACCCAATTGCAAACTTGTTCAGCATAAATAAAACAAACAAAACAAAAAAAATCATCCAAATCGGACCAACCAATTACCCACAAACAGTCACACTGCACAAACAAGTTACTTCAAACAGTTTTAAAAACAAAAGTTAATCAACAAAATGCTCGATGTGACGACCGTGGGCACCATAATACAATTGCTCACGGAACCTAACTGACGCCAAAACATCGGCAAGCATGGCTGGTGTCACTCCTCGGCACGCTTCCTGGATTTGTTGAACCAGATCCTTCAGTGAGGCGGGCTGCGTAGCAGAAACCTGGTCCTTCAGCTATCCCCACAAGAAAAAGTCAAGAGGTTTAAAATCAGGGGAGCGGGGTGTCCAACGAACTGGTCCTCCTTGGCCAATCTATTGTTGTCCAAACATCTAACCTAGACGCTCGCGAACGACCAACCCGTAATGTGGAGGAGCTCCATCATGCTGAAACCGCGTGTGCCGATACGAGGCCAATGGCAAATTGTCAATGAAGTCTGCGACTACCACGTTGAAAATTTCAGCCCGGTAGCGTTCAGGGGTGCGTTGTTCGACATGGAAGCGCGCTCTCGATGACGTTATTTTGGCCTTCAACGTCATCGAAAAGCGCGCCGCGCTGTTAGTGTCGTTGTTGGACAGTGGAGAAGCGCGAACGAGGGAGTGAGAAGAGCGCGCTCAGAAAAGCGACTTCATCGGGCGCTCTAACAGAAGCGCGCGACACGAGCGCCTGAGCTTCCTGAATTTCACACGCAGTTCATACGAAATCAAGATGGCACACTTCTACAGCTATGCATTTTCGAAAAACATATAAAATTCATCAGGAACATGTCACATGTGATAATTATGCAGTTAATTTCAACGGAGTATCAGTTCTCTTTGTCGAGGCATTATTTTTTGACTCTTGTCTGTATTTGTACAGCGGATTCTCACAGCGGTGTCCGCCTCAAGCCCCGGAGTCGTGGCGAGGGTTACGGCCTGTTTCACCGGCGTTTCCCCGAGTCACTTTAACCGCCTGTCTATCGTAAATTTAGCTATTTTTTTGTTTAATAAAAACTTTAATAAACGTATCATTAAACAATAGGACTCCAAAATGCGTTCTTGTAATATTTCAAACATAAACTCAAATATATATGTATTCTTTATATTAGTTAAATAAATAAGCAAATTAAATGAGTATTATGAACTATTATCAGATTTTATTTCTTCATTTAATTTAACTTATAATTGACATAACGTTAAATATGAAGTTAAAATGATTATTTATTTTAAAATCTGTTTTTTTTATTTTATTTTTTTTAATTAATTCATTTATTTTCAAACCAAGAATGAAAGAAGGGGTACATCAAACAAAGCACAAAGGAGACCCCTGAAACATAAACAAATTCAACAAAATGAAAGCAGAAAAGACAAAAAAAAAATAGTGAAAACGCAAACAAACTAAAAAACTATTTGTTAAAAATTAATATACCATATTAAAATTTTGATATTATCTATTTTTTAGCTAATAATTTAAAATGCATATAATTATCTACCTTTTTAAAATCTACTGGAAGTTTATTCCAAATGGTTTTGGTTTGGTTTGTTTGGTATCAACGTCCTTTTCAACTGCCATGGTCATTTCAGGACGGCGTTATAGGGGCCGCAAATTTTGCCTCGCAAGGGTTCTTTAACGTGCAGCCGGCAAACGACTACACGGGACCAACGGCTTTACTTCCCTTCCGAAGGAAGTGCGTGATCTCAGGATTTTCCCCCTGAAAAAATCCTCGTCGTCCTCGGCCGGGGTCGAACCCGCGTCCTCGGGCATCAGAGGCGATCACGCAACCCCTGAGCCACCGAGGCCGATTTATTCCAAATGGAAATCATGCGATTTGTAATCGTGAATCTACCAATATTTTTCTTTGATTTTACTATTCTTAAATTATTTTTAAATCTTATATTATAATTATGAAAATCTAAACTTTTATCAAAAATGCAACCTCTAAAATATATATTCTTTATAGATTTGAGTACTTAAAGCTAAAACATTGAAGTTGTTTTAAAGTTAAAATAGTATTATTCTCAAAATATGAATCTGTAATAGAAGTATAAAATGATAATTTATATAAAACTCTCATAAATCGATTTAAAAGTTTCATTAAAATATATAGAAAAGAGGTTGAGTTGCATCTCCGCAGCAAATATAATTTCATTTCTATATGTACTATGAGGATTTATAAAAGCATAATATAAACTTAAACAAGCCTTAAAAGTTAACTGATTTCTCTTTCTTCTAATTATGCCTATAGTTGGTGCAATCTTCTTTATTATTTCAGTTATATATAACCCCCATTTCAAATTTTCAGTAAACCAAATTCCTAAGATTTTCAATTTAGAACTTTGCACTACAGATTTCTTTTTGTTTTTTTTTAATTTTAAATTGACATTCATTTTTTTAAAATTAGAACAGTTGTTGATATGTATATGAAAAAAAATAAAATAAAAAAGGACCCTTGACTGATATAGTACAATTTTAAAATGCATTTTAATAACAACGAAATATATTTATTATTCATTAAAAATTCATAAAATTAATAAAATTCATAAATTGATCAATGCAATATAAAGAATTATTATCATTAATAATCATGCTTGTTACGGATTCCTAAGCAAGCGGACAATGAACAATTAAAAAATAAAATACTAAACATTATGTTCCTTTTATTTTGACATTCCTTTTATTTTTGCCCGTCCGTTGGCAGTTGGGTACGCTGCCGCTGTTTCTCTCCATTGGGTTCAATTTCCTGCGTCGTATCCATGGTGGAATAAGAAGTTTCCATAGGGAGAAGCACGTGGCTGGCAGTTACTGTTGGCTGGTTTCGAAATTACCAACATATGGGCTGAAAAAGCAATTCACAATGCGAGGCCATTCAATACCATCTCCTTAGTGGCATTACGTCAAAGGTGACCTATGCATTACATCATTCGACATTGAATTGTACCCGTGATTTTTTTTTTTTGAATATTCATCATAAAAATGCTGCTATAAATTTAAAAAATAAAAAAGTACTACAAAAGCACTACAATAACCTTAGGTACTACATATAGTACTACGCCTAACTTTTTGACTAAAAAAGTACTACGGTAGTACCAAAAGTACTACATCCAGAAGTAACCAGTTGCAGAAGGGGGCCCTAGTAACATAATCCAATGGCAGTAACTCCTGGTGACAATGAATAAGGTATGGGTGAAAATGATGTGTGTAGAATGTTGAGAACAGTTCTCTGACGGCACCAAACATCTGCAGCAATTGCTCTGCTGCTTGTGTGGGGATTTGCAGCAACTGCAGCCAGAACCAGTGTTGTATCCTCGTCGCCTTGTACCCTTGGTCGTCCTCGTTCTGCATTAACATTCCCTGTAGCCTCGAATCTTTGAATATTGTGACGCGTTGTTTGACGATATGGATGGCATTCGTTAGGGTATCTGTCTCGATACAAAATAAATGCAGCATGTAGGTTTCTCCTTGCCTCTCCGAAGCAGAAAATCATGTTGACCATTTCCAGAACAGTGTAGCAGCCGTCCTGGAATTGTTCTGTTGTAACCTTATACCCTTGATTTTAAAATTCTTTTACAATGGGTGCCAATGCAAACACAATCAGTTTGACTGGACCACCCCTCCTTTTTCTCTCAAATCAAAACCAGAATCCAATGAAATGAATTCAAAGACAGCTAGCTCAAAAGAAATGCTCAAACAAAATCAATACGCATAATCAAGGATATAGGTTAGGTTATTTTTTAAATGGCAGGTTGTGACTTATTTATTTCAATAAGGAAGGCAAGGTTTGGAATTAAATAAATGTCTTTTATTCAAAGTTAAATAGATCACCAATGAGATACAAAATTAAATAAAGTCTTAAATCTAAGTAAAAAGAAAGTAGATAGATCTTATCGTAAAGAAGAAAGTTAATATTAAATTCCCCAAGTACTTATAACTAAGATAACATGCAAAACGTGAATAAATGTCAATAAAAATCAATTGCTCTGAGGAGAGAGATAGTATCAATTAAAACTCAATTCTAAGAAAGTTCTCTCAAATAGTTCTGTATTATACCTTTCTTTTGTCATGACAATCAAATAAATCTTACGCATTTAGATTCATTCTACTTACAGGTGCGTAGTTTCAAACACCTGCAGACTTGTGATCACTTTTAATCCAATTTTATGCACAAAAACACCTCTTGTGTTAAACAGGCCATAAAATATAACACTTATCACACTGAAGCACAGAAAACACATCTGAAGATGATCCGGATCGATTAGTGAGTGAGTCCACTGGAGGTCTCAAAGTGTCCCCACTAAGTTCAACAGAAGATCTCAAATATGTAGTTGTCTTCTTCTCTCAATGTCGGGTTCCTAATTATGCCTGTCGCTTGAAGAAAATCACGTTGCTCGCTTGAAGAAAATCACGTTGCTCGCTTCCATTTGCTCTGAAGAATGTCGGGGTTTCCATTTCCATATTTTTGATTCTAATCATGAATGACGACTCTGAAGAATATCAATTGTATCCAGGTTCCATTTCAATAATACTATTTCGGGAGTCTCTATATTATAACGTCAAAATACTTAATCGGGAGTCTCTTCTATGTCACAATATCAATAATGAGTGATGAGTTCCTTCAAGTCTTGATTTCAGGAGGAAAGAGCCACCAGATCGCATTGACGGACTACGGAGGTTACGCAGCCGCCGTGGCGCATCTCGCTTGACCCTCCTCCGTCAATCAGCCGAGGCGGAGAGCGCTCAGCTTCTCCTCGACCGCCTGCTTGCCTAACCCATATCAACTCATTTTTTCCACATATTTTGATGAGCCTGCACATTCCTTAAATTGAATTAGAAATTAGCCTAACTACTTGGCCAACTGTGGAGTTTACACAGCAGCGTTTTTCGCCAATGCTATTCCCAATCAATTTCCATTAAATCTTATGTTCCACTCGAGAGGAGAAAGCGCGCAGCCTTCCTCTGCCGGCTCCTTAACAGGACTCATAAAACTTTCCATTTCTCACGACTTCTTATATTGTCTCGCATATCCGGTCTCCCTTCCCCTTTCACAATTTACAAGTTCCCAAAGTGAACAAATCACGAAAACTATACCAACTTCAAACACCACATAAAATCCATGACACAAACAAATCATTAAAAAATTCAATATTTCTATTTATCGAGGAATCCAATGACCAACATCTACAATATTTACTTAAACTCCAAAAGAATGTCTCTTCCTGTCATTGCTCCACCCCTCCTACTATTTCACAATCGTGTGTCTTCGATTAATATCCAAATCTATAATCTTGAAATATCTCAACTTAATGAATCACTACTTTAAAAACAATTATATTACCTTATTCTCACTAAAAAAGCTGAATAATACCGTCTATTATTCCTGTGACCAAGTTTATCACAAAATGAATACACAACCAAACACGTGATAATGTCACACTGTCTTGTGTGTGCTGATATATGCCTTTTATTTACTTTTCCGCATGAAACTGAATGTTATTATGGTAAATTTTGTTAATTTTTTCATTTAAATGCTTTACATGGTTGAAATATCAACATTCAATTTTCCTTGTGCTGTGTGACTGTTTGTAAGCTAAAAACAGTTCACCACGTGATTGTGGGTGATTGGTTCGTCCGATTTGGATGATTTTTTTTTGTTTGTTTTTTTATGCTGAACAAGTCTGCAATTGGGTTTTTTTCTTTATCCCTTACGGTTTTTGAGATAAATTTTGAATGTGTTCTAATTTGCATATTTGGGATAATGAAAATGCACCATGGGATAGGCCACCCACAACTTCCTATTCATTGGATTCATGAAAATTGACATATCTACTTCGGCTCAAAAAATAAAAGGGGGGCTCAGACTTTTGTATTCACCCTGTATATCAAACTGCTTGGAATGACGTGTAAAATTGAATATAACGTAAAATTTATGATATTCGAAATTGTTGCAAAGTTATGTGGTTTTTGAACCTATGATGGTCTATTGGATCTTTCAATGAGAGGCTATGGCATGTAATATATCAAACAGCTTGGAATGACTGTTAATGAATGAATATATCGTATTTTAATGATAGTCCAAATTAGGTCAAAAATACGTGGTTAGTGGAACCACGATGGCTTCTCGGAACTTTCAATGTTAGGCTATGGCATGTAATATATCAAACTGCTTGGAATAGAGTGTAATCTACATATATGATAAAATAGTAGCGAAGCGAAAAAGTTTATTTTAAATTTTTTTGAGAAAATGATTGCTACGTGTTTTATAAACGATACCAAAGGTCAAACAACAGTTTTTAGAATTTTTGTTTGGTTATAAACGATACAGAAGCCCAAACAATAGGTTTAGGAATTTTGTCTGTTTTTCTATATGTCTGTTTATATGTTAGAGCTTGGCACCAAAACTACTGAAGGGATTTAGTTGAAATTTGCTCTGAAGGTTATTTAGTAGGCCTATGAGTGTCAACATATAGGATACTTTTTCCTCCGTGAATAAGTCTCATTTCCACGGGGGAAAAAAACAACTGGTTCCAGCAAAAATATAATATCAAGAGATATGTTATCGAGTAAATCGCACTTAAAGCTCTGTAAATATATAAGGAGAATCTATATATAAGGAGAATAATTGCCAACAGATGTCGCCAAGATGCATATGCGAGTAATTCGTGATCGGAGCATATTTCGAGTACAATAATGTTTGTGTATATTAATTGATAACTGTCAAGGAATAAGGTTAATGGGAAGAGACGCTCCTGCTGATTTTTGATGTAGGGACACAACCAGCGCACCAAGCAAATAAGGCGTAATTGCTAAAACTGAAACCGAAAGCAATTGCATATTCAGTAACTTTTGCTTGGCTCTTAAGAACTGCGGACAAATCAAAACAAAAGGTTTAAATAATTTCATTTTTTTCGCCGTGCAATAATACAATAACAGGAAAATTATTTAATTAATTTTAGAAATTATTTTTAAATGCACATTTATTCTGAAAACTTTTCAATTCATTATTTATCAAAAATAACTATATTTATGCAATTTTAAAAACATAATTATTTTATACATATTTGAAAAAAATATAATTTAAATGTAAATACCTGTTCCTAAAAATATAATTTTTCATAATATTATTTGTATCAAATTTCATAAAAACTTATTAAATTAAATTAAATTTCTTTGCATTTATTAATAAATTAAATTAACTTATTAAATTGCATTAAAGACACGAAATACGCTACGAATGCACGGCTAAGCGCAACTCTAGTCAGTAGGAGTTCATGTCCAACGGGTCTATCTGTCATATAACGGGTTCACGCGTTCTGGGAATCAAAGGTAGAAGTTTGCAGGCGTTTTCACATCTTTACAGAAAACTGTAGATTCGAACATTATCAATATTAAATAAACTATCGGAAGTTTTAAAACAAATACTGTCAAATGGGAATAAAATCACAACTGGGAGTTGAACAGAACAGCCCACTCTTGAACGCTCATGGGGAGATTGTTGCGCTTGTACAATAGCGGAAACTGATACCCATATCGCCTCATCCGCTGCCGATTGCTGCGCTGTTTTGGCATCAAAAATTTAGCATTGGAACAGTTATGGTTTCGCTTCCCACTAACGTTCTTCTCTGACTGTATGTCGATTGCTATCGCGTCCCCAGCCCTGACTCTCTATTTATTTTGGCTCCCGTAGGTAAAACAACGAATGTAAAAACAAATAAATTGGTACGGCGGAATGATACATTCGCACAGGCCTATTACGAGCCTGCAGAACATCAAGTTTGGTAAAGTAGCGCGCGCCTTGTAAGTGGTCAAAAAGCGCATTGGTGCGCTGGATGGCATAGTTGTTATAAGTCATCTTGTTAATCTTACGGTAGTCGACACACATACGCAGCCCCCCGTCCTTCTTTACGACAAACAAAACAGGGGCTGCGTATGAAGACGTCGAGGGAGAAATGAGTCCCTTACCTAACAAATCCGTGATGACTTTTTCAAGATCCTTTTCCTCCTTTTCCTCTATGATATCCTGAAATGAATTGTCTGTGTTAGCGACATCTTTCTTATTCTTTACCCTGGCAAAAATAGCATACACTGGTACCTGTGGGGTCTCGGTAAGAATGTTGTAAAGTTGGGTTGCGGACAGGAGATTCAACTCTTCGTTAACCCATTGCTGGAGGCACACCTTCTTGCCCTTGTGAAACACAGCGCACTTATTTTCTTCCCAATTAAATTCGACTCCATGGGTCTGTATCCTTAACATGCCCAATATGGCTTGGTAATTGGATACCTGCATCACATTGAAATTAAGCTTGTCTACATATCCTCCACTAGCAACGGGCACCTGGAGGACCATATCATTAATGGCTTCAATTTTACCATTGGCGAACGAGGCCGCCTTATTCTGCGACGTAATGTCGGTCTTTTTCAATTTTAATTGTCTAGCGAATCCCTCTCATCCAAATAATTCTTTAGGGCACCGGTATCAACTAATACCTTACAAATATGGCCTTGGATCTTGAGGAAAACAACGCATAATTCATTTTTAACATCTGGAAGCACTAAGTTAATAGGGTGCATCATCTGAGAATTCGGTTTTTGCTTGCAAAATTTTATCCTGTGGCCGAGTTCGCTACAATGAAAGCACTTTATCGGGGCTTTCTTTTTTGAAAGCAACCTTTCTTCGGATTGCTGGCACCTATCACGTCAACCAGAATCGGCTCTGCCTGGGCAAGGTGCCAGCAATCCGAAGCACGATACCAGCGTTCGGCAAACGAAATCCCCTCTTCTAATGTTAGGCCTTCCTTCATATGCAACTGCGCGGCCAGTTTCTCTGTTAGCGCATGAATCAGCATATATAACGAAAATGCAGGGCAAAACTATGCCGTCAATCATTCGATGTACTGGGTCAACCTGGAGGCTTTGAACTGCCTAAGTTAACAACTGGAACGGAAGGGATATCTCACTCATTCTTAATTTTTTTCTTTTCTTAAAAAGGAAAGCAGAACAAAAAATAACGAAATTTCCAAGGTAAGTTATTTGCTCACAGAATGTCCCCCGAAAACCAAACCGACAATCCTACCAACTGCCGGCCGGGAGAACTCAATGCCACCAGAAAAATAACACTGCAAAGGTTTATACACAAAAATACCGCTCTTGACTAACGCCCTTACGCTGCCAAAAGCCCTTAGCTTACGCGCTATAAAGAAATAACAGTCCAGAGCGCAAGCTACTGTGTGGAAAAAAAATTTCTTATTCTGAGACGCAATACAAGGCGGGCAAGAAGGGTAAAAAAAAATTTTGCGGCCGCGATTAGTACTCATGCTCGCTAACACCCGAAAACCAAACCGACAATCCTACCAACTGTGTCACGTATGAACGAGCTGTGCGCAGTGGAAACTAAGAAAAAGCTGGACAGAGTAGGTAGGATGATAAATAACCAAATCTTCTCTGCAAAAAACCTGAGAGCCCCCAGGGCATAACAAAGAAGCATCAAGCGAATGAAGGTTATGCAAACCTTCACGTTTATGCCCGAACGCTCGTAGAGAATTACACGTTCTAACCAAAACCAAAGTGCGCAACGCAAAACCTAATGAGCGCACTGGCCTAATGTCAAACCGCTGTCATACGAAGCTGCGTGCTTATACAGCAATAGCGGTGAAATATCGAAAAGGAATATTCACAATAGCTGAAACTATGCTCGTACTCGCTTGCAGGCGAACTAGAACCCTCGTCTAGAAGTGTGGAGGCAGGATGGCCAGGATTATCGCCTAACAAGCTTGAATCCTTTGAACACGAGGCTGAGAACCGGGCTGGCGACGCTAATGACAAATGCGTCTCACGTTGGCGACGAAATTCCCTCTTGCAGTAGCTCTGCAACGTGCTCGACGCCGCTTGCTCCTTCGTCTGGCGAATTAGCTGCTAGGTACGCGTAGCCAACGCGCTCAACTCGCTCCTCATACGCTTACTCGTCTTCGAGCCACGCTTCTGCTTCGGCAACGTTGGAGAAAGATTCGAGACCTTTTTTGGTCAAGGCTGGATGATCGTCGTCGACTGTCTCGTTCCTCTCATTCCTCCTAACTGAACTAGAATCCCCACTTGCAGGTTGTTGCGTCACTTCTATGCTCCTCTTCCTCTTACGTCGCTCTTTTCCTCTTCCTCCCTCGCTTGTGACTCTCTAATGCGTCAATGGATGGCGCCTTTAATAACTGCTCATCTCCTCTTCAGCTACGCCGTGAGCCTCCGCTGTCTGCTCACGTGAAACATGTTATATATAAAACAGCTTAGAATGACGTGTAATGAATGAATATAACGTAAAATGAAAGATCGTCCAAATTAGTTGAAATATACGTATTTAAGTGGAACCATTATGGTCTCTTGGAAATTTAATATAACGTAATATATCAAACTGCTTGGAAGGGCGTGTAAAGAATGAGTGAGACGTAAAATTAATGACAGTCCAAATTGTTCCAATTGTTTGTGGTTTAGTTGAACTATGAACGTCTTTTTGGAATTTCAATGCTAGGCTATACATATAATATATTAAAGATCTAGAATTAACTTGTAATGAATGAATATATCGTAAAATCAATGATAAACCAAATTAGTTGAAAGATACGTGTCTTAGTGGAACCATTCTGGTCCATCCGAACTTTCAATACTAGGCTACAGCATATAATATATCAATTAGCTTGGAATAACGTGTAATAAAAGAATTGATAGTCCAAATTGGTTCAATTGCATGTGGTTTTGTGGAACCATAATGGTCTATTGGAACTTCCAATGCTAGGCTATGCATATAATTTATCAAATAGCTTGGATAAACGTGTAATGAATGAATTATATAAAATTAATGATAGTCAAAATTAGTTTAAAGATACCTGGTTTATTGGAACCATTACGGTCAATTGGAATTTTCAATGCTAGGATATGGCATATCATATATAAACAGCTTTGAATGAAGTGTAATGAATGAATGTAACGTAAAATGAAAGATCGTCCAAATTATTCTAAAGATACGTATTTTAGTCGAACCATTATGGTCTCTTGGAAGATTCAATATTAGGCTATGGCACCTAAGCTTAATATATCAAACAGAATGGCAAAAAGGTGTAATAAATAAATATATCGTAAAATTAATGATAGTCCAAATTGCTTCATATACGAGTAAGTTTTATAGTGGAACCATGATGGCCTATTGGAACACTCCATGCTCGGATATGGCACTTATTATGTCAAACAACTTAGAATGTTGTGTAATAAAAGAATATATCTTAAAATAATTGATAGTCCAAATTGCTTCAATTGTATGTGGTTTATTGGAACCATAATGGTCTATTGGAACTTCCAATGCTAGACTATGGCATGTAATAAATCAAACAGCTTGGAAAAACGTGTAATGAATGAATTATCGTCAAATTTATGATAGTCCAAATTAGTTTAAAGATACGTGTTTTATTGGAACCATTACGATTAATTGGAACTTTCAATACTAGGCTATGGCATGTAGTATATTAAACAGCTTTAAATAACGTGTATGAATGAATATAACGTCGAATGTATGAATGATAATCGAAATTAATTCAAAACTACGTGGTTTAGAGGAACAATGATCGTCTATTTGATTTGTTCATTCTGGACTATGGAATGTAATATATCAAAAAGCTTGGAAAAAAGTGTAATGAATGAATATAACTTAAAAATAATGATAGGCTAAATTTAATTAAAAGATACGTGGTTTACTTAAACCATGAACAATTTTTTGACTTTCAATGCTAGGCTATGCATGTAACATATTAAATAGCTTGGAATAACGTGTAATGAATGAATATGAGAAAAATTAATGATAGTCCAAATGACTTTATATATAAGTGGAATAGTCGAACCATTATGGTCTATTGGAACTTCCAATGTTAGGCTATGGCATGCAATATTTCAGACAGCTTATAAGAACTTTTAATGAATGAATATATCGTAAAATTAATGATAGTCCAAATTGCTTCCTATATAAGTTTTGTGGTGGAACCATGATGGCCTATTGGTACTTTTCATGCTGGGCTATGGCACGTATTATATCAAACAGCTTAGAATAACGTGTAATAAATGAATATATCGTAAAATTAATAAGAGTCCAAATTATTTCAATTATATGTGGTTTTGTAGCACCATGAACGTGTATTTGAACTTTCAATGCTTGGCTATGCATGTAATATATCAAATAGCTTGGAATAACATATAATAAAAAAATATATCTTTAAATAATTGATAGCGGCGCAAATTACTTCAATTGTATGTTGTTTAGTAAACTATAATGGTCTAATGAAACTTCCAATGCTAGACAATGGCATGTAATATATCAAACAGCTTGGAAAAACGTGTAATGAATGAATTATCGTAAAATTATAGATAGTCCAGATTAGTTTAAATATACGTGGTTTATTGAAATCATTATAGTCATTTGGAACTTTCATTGCTAATCTATGCATGTAGTATATTAAGAAGCTTTAAATAACGTGTGATGAATGAATGTAACGAAAAATAATTGATAACACTAGTCAACATACATTTTTTAACTGTAACCACACAAAGTTTTCTTGGTAGTATTTTGTATTTAGAATCCGAATCTGCTTTTAAATTTTTTCTATCACGTCACGTTTCCAAGTTATGCACTTCGAGTCTTTTATGTTAAAGTAATGGATGTGCAGAGAAGCGTCTGCAATGTTAAACTTTCCAAATTTTGGGGCTGCAAGAAAATTTATCAGGCCTCAAACATGAAACAATTTTAAAAAGTTTCATTGAAAAAAAAAGAAATCTGTGCGTGCTAGAGAAATTTCGAAATTCTATTTTTATTAAGCAGAAAAAATACTACCAAAAATAACCCACTTGAATTTGGCTAAAAGAAAAATCTTAAATTTTGTTGACCAGTGTAATCGAAATTGTTTCAAATCTACGTGGTTTAGTGGAACAATGGTCGTCTATTGTATTTGTCAATTCTGGGCTATGAAATGTAATATATGAATATAACGTAAAAATCATGATAGGCCAAATTAATATGAAAGATACGTGTATGGTGTATGACTCATTGAAAAGCTTTGCTTGGGTGACTCAAGAGAAAACATTCTTTTCAGTTTTTGAAGAAGCTCGATGGACGCTCGATTGCAAGAAAAGATTCGAACGCTAACGACAAATGCCTTTGAGCTTTACTTTACGGGAAGAGTTGTCCGCCCATTATTCATCCAAAAAAAACAACTAAAAAGTGAAAGCGATGCAAGAATGCTTCAATCTTACGGTATTCTGTAAAAAGATTTTCTTATTAATTTTAACCACTGAACGATACGACTATTGAATAGCAGAACGAAGACGTCATTCACGCTTGACGATAAGCAATCGAGAACACCGGATCATGAATGAAAATGTATCTTATTAATGGACTATCTGGTAAAGAGGGAGGTAATTGGGCCTAAACTTAAGAGATAGACACTAGTACTTTCACCTCGTTGGTTTATATAATTATTTAAGCAGGCAATCGCATCCCTAAATATTGAACAGCAAACGACGTCTGCAGCCAAGAATAAAAGAATCAAGATTGTGCGATTCCTAACACCGATATCTGCGACGTATATGTCTTCCCTAACCAGATGTATGGTACCATAGAACGCTCGTTGAAGGAATCAGATTGCGTCAGCTCTGCGACAGCACATGATAATGGTATTCAGGTTTTACTAACATGATTAACACGTTAAGGCCTCCTCCCCCCCCTTTAGTAATTTTCTTACCTTGTTCGATGCCGGAACCCTGTGAAGTGCCATGGAGCTAAACGATATATTTGCACTATTAATTGATTGTTGTTCTATTGTGTGAAACTGAATATTTTCAGAAGCAGAAACCGGACTTACCTGGAAGGAACCGATGAGATATTCCCTGGAAAATGGAGAGAAACAGAGGATAAAATAAAGTGATTCCAAAAGAAATGATCTGGACTCATAAATGATGTGAGAAAGAGATTACCTGTAAATATAACTTACCATTGTGAGGAACGAGACGAGCGTAGTAACGGTAACATACAGGTTAATAATTATTGCATAAATGGTTGACAAAAGACTGATCTTAATGATAAAAGAATAATGACTGAAACTTAACATAGTTAATGCTTTAATCTTCGAATTCAGAATGCTATGTATTCTGGAATTATCCCTTACCTTTAATTACTTGATAATACTGTTTAATTTTTTTTTCAATTTCTGATTTGTCGTAGTCAAAAAAGAGTGTCTACCTACACACGACAGGCATAGTAACCAAGGGACAGTAACATACGGTAGAAGATTATATGGAAACGTCCATGTTCGAGAAGCTAATTGGGACACGCAATTGAACCAAATTGTTATTGATGATTAACGATGTCCGATCAAATATTAGTGAACCTGTCCCAAAATGTATATTAAATAGAAAGAAATAAAAGCCACAGTAATCAGAAGGTTGATTGAATAAAATTTATTAAAAAAAAATTTAAAAAAACAGCTAAGTCTTTTTACTAAAGGGAAAAGCAGGGTTTTGAGAATCTTTCAGCTTTCGCGACGAAATAAATGCTACAGATACGGCATGTCATATATGAAATGCAGCTTTGAATGAAGTGCAATGAATGAATATAACGTAAAATGAAAGGTCGTCCAAATTAGTTGAAAGATACGTATTTTATTCGAACCATTATGGTCTATTGGAAATTTCAATATTAGGCTATGGTACGTAATATATCAAACAGATTGGAATAACGTGTAATAACAAATATATCTATAAAATTAATGATAGTTCAAATTGGTTCTATTTTATGTGGTTTACTGGAACTATAATGGTTTATTGGAACTTCCAATGTTATTCTGGAGTTATCCCGTACCTTTAATTATTGTTATGATTTTGTGCGTCGTGCACAAATAATTTGTTCACAGGAGCAGCAATTAAACATTATTTTTAATAGCAATGAAAAGAATAGAAAGAATACAAATGAGCTAACATGCGCTACAGCTCAATACATTTTCTCCATAATTACAACAATACCAGCGCATGCCAGCTTAACAAAGCAGAACGTGCTAAAAGAAACGGTGGCTACGATTAGGAATTACAACACCCCCTTTTAATCTAAAAACCGTTAATAAAGTATGACACTTAAAACAACAAGATAAACCACAATAAGTAGTTTCCTTTACTTAAATTTAACATTTTACATTATTTATAATGTTTTATGTTTCCAAGCCCTTTAGTAAGAATATCAGCAATCATGTTACTTGTAGCTATATACTTTAGACATATTATGCCGTTTTTGATCACTTCTCTAATGTAGTGGAAACGTACTTGAATCTGTTTTGTTCTTCGTCGCTATGCTGGATCGAATGCAAGTTTATGAGCACTTTAGTTGTCATTATAAATTATAGTTGGATCTTGCACGAATCCATGTAAGCCAAGTTATTGGAGTTGATAGTTATTGGAGTTGATTTCTCTCTCAAACTATTTCTTTTGCTGCAGAAGTGAGAGCCACATACTCGGCTTCAGTAAAGGATAATGCGACAATTGACTGCTTCTTTGCTTCCCAGGAAATGGATTTTCTATCCTTCACGTTATTGCCCTAGTCTGCATCTGCGTAAGCAACCAAAGGATGTCATGTTTTCTTATATGTGAGACGTACCTCTTTGGTTTCCTTAAGATAGCGTAGGGCTCGCTTTGCTGCCAGGAAATGTTGAAGTCTTGGATCACTGTTAAATTGACTAAGTGCATTAACCAAGTAAGGAATGTCCGGTCTCGAAACGGTTGAAATATATAACAGAGAACCAATTAACATTTGATATTCTGTTTGGTCAACTTTAGATGCTTCTTGCTCCTCCGGTTCGTTAGACAATTTGAGATTTTTAATCATCGGAATTTTAGCACCTTTTGCTGACTCCATGTCGAAACGTTTTAACAATTGTTCTATGTAGGGACGTTGATATATTTGAATAGATTCCGTCTGAGAACTTGAATTATAGTCATTCCCAAGTAACATCTGGCTTCGCCAAGATCTCTGATTTTAAAAGACGATGAGAGCTGATTTTTTACACTTGCTTTTATGTCATTAGAACTAGATACGATTAATAGATCATCTATATATACAGCAACAATGATAATCTTTTCTTATTGATGTCCTACATATACACAATTACCTGTACTTAGGGCTTTAGGATTCATGTTACACAATTTTTCATGAAGCTTTTGATTTCCAGAGCTTACCAGATTGCTTTAAACCATAGAGAGATTTTTTTAAGAGGCATACTTTTTTTTCTTTCCCCTGTCTATGAAACCCTGTGGCTGTTCCATATAGATAGGTATATCTAAATCAGCATGTATGTATGCAGTTGTTATTTCCATATGGTGAACTTTAAGATTGTGTTCCACGGCCAATGCAAGTATCATTCTAATGGAATCGTATCTCGCTACAGGAGAAAATATTTCATTAATGCCAAAACGTTGTGAGCATCCCATAGCTACTAAGCGTGCCTTATAACGTACAGTTTTTGTATTATTTTGAATCTTCGTAGTAAATACCCATTTGCAATTTATTGGCTTTACTTTAGGTGGCCGATCAACCTAATTCCATGTGTGGTTAGCAAGGAGAGCATCATATTCATCTTGCATCGCTAATTTCCAAGTCTGTGCATTAGGTTGCTCCATAGCCTCTTTAAATGATTTAGGATCGTCTAGTGTTTGTTCCATTGTTGCCATCGGAAGTTTTTTTGTGTGATAAATTTTTCGAGGTCTTCCCGGCTTTACTGTGTACTGCTTCGTGGGATGGCCAGGTAAACTTCTAGGTTGAACCTCTTCCACTGGAGAAACCTCACAATGAGAATGTGGTTGCTCTATTTCTTCGCTAAAATCGATCTGAACTAAATTTTCATCTTCATCAGGTGTATCTTCTAGCATTAGAAAAGGATCAGAAGCAGTTTCAAGTTCAGGTATTTGTTTATCTTCTGAAAAGGTAACATCCCTACTTTTAAGTGTACTATGCGTACCTTGAAGCCATAGCTGGTAACCTTTGGATTCCTCACTGTAACCAATCAGGATGCATTTTTCACTTCTAGGTTCGAATTTACCTTTTCCAGGTTTGTTATTCTTTACATAGGTTATGCTGCCTTTAATTCGAAAATAACCAATATTGGGTTTTCTCACATTCCAGACTTCAATGGGGGTTTTATCTTTACAATGAGTCGTAACACATCTATTACGTAAAAGTGCAGCTGTATTTATTAATTCGGCCCACAATCCCATAGGAAGATTTCCATCTATGAGTAAACATCTTGCCATTTCGACTAATGTACGATTCTTGCGCTTTGCCTCACCATTTTGTTGTGGTGAATATTCAATGGTCGTTTGCCTTTTGATTCTATAAGCAAGTAAATATTGTGAAAAGTCTCGATTAAGATATTCTTTGCGTTATCACTATATAAAACCTTCAGTCGCTGTCCTGTCTGGGTTTCGGAATATTCTTTGTACAACCCTAGCGTCAATGAACTTCGGACACCTACAGAATTTTGGATAAGTACAACGAAACTAATTGTAAACAAATGAAAATTACTTTATTTAGTGCACAGAGCTTTAGTACAACTGTGATATAGCACTTTAACATAAAAAAGAAAACGAGAAAATTAAAAAGGCGACTTTCTGTAATGTTCCGTTTTCAACACGTTGCAATGAACTTCGTACACCGTACCGTTTAGTGCACATAACTACTGAGTGGCGTCACCTTTCCGACGAATGACACTCCGAAGTCGTTGAGGCATGCTGGACACTAACTTCTGCGTTGTTTCAACTGGAATTTTGTCCCACTCTTCGGAAATACACGCCCGCAACTGCTGCAGTGTTCGAGGCTTCCGCTGTCTGACTTTTCGCTTTAAAATGCGCCATACATTTTCAATGGGTGACAGATCTGGGCAGCAGGCAGGCCAGTCAAGCACCCTGAAACGCTGCTGTTGTAGCCAAGCCTTGGTGTTCCGAGCAGCATGAGGCTTCGCGTTGTCCTACTGAAAGATGCTTGGTCTTTTATTGAACAACTTTTGGCGGGATGGACGCAGATGCTATTGAAGAATGTTTATAGAGCCAGCAGAGTTAATAGTGCCCTCGCAAAAGTGAAGCGATCCTGTCCCGGCTGCACTCATGTAGCCCCACACCGTAAGCGATGCAGGCTTCTGAACTTTCCTCTGGTCACAGTCGGGAAGATTACTTTCGTGCTTGGTCCTTAGCACCTTGCGACCGTTGTTGCCATACATCACTGCAAAGGTGGATTCGTCGGACCACAGAACACTATTCCTCTGAGCAAGGGTCCACTTTAGATGGGTTCTGGCCCATGCTACCCAACGACGCTTAGCTACAGTGCTCATAAATGGCTTCCTCTTTGTAGCGTATAAGTAATAGTTGCATCTTCTGATGTAACGGCGGACTGTGCTTTCGGGTATGGGTATATGAAAATATTCTCGAGCCCAAACAGTCATTTCACTTATGGGAGCATGCCTGTTTTTCACAATGTAACGTCGAAATACTCGTAGGTCCCTAACATTCAATAATCGCTGCTTACCTGGTGCAGTCCGTGGTTCTATTTTCCCGATTTCTCTGAAACTCTTGATGATCCCATTAACAGTAGAGAATGGAACTGATAATTCATGGGTAATAGCTCGCTGGGATTTGTTATTCTGGAACTGCTGTATAATTTTTTGCCGTATACACGTTTCTACTGGCTTACGACGTCCCATGGTTCAAAACAACACGAATACAGTTCTCTGTCGCGTGGACGGCGCTTTTACAACCTGATGTATTCTGGGCGTTTCTACAGCCTTCAGGAAAGTTCTATATGCTGGCGATCCCTAGTGTACGAAGTTCTTTGAAACCTGTTGACAACGCAATTTTACATAAATTTGAATAAATTATTTCACACCATTAAATCGATTCTAAATCGATGTTGATATTGTTACATATACTCAGTAAATCTATTTTCATTAGCCTGCTATCCTCTGTATGCACTTTTCACTGTGTTTTTAGCCAAATTACTTGGTGTCCGAAGTTTATTGACGCTAGGTTTGTAGGTTTTAAAAGCTGATAACACATCACTTTTGTGTTTAAGTGGCACCACATACACGTATCTTGACTTGTCGTCAATGAAAGTCACAAAATAATTGGCGGATTCATAAGAGTCTTGTTTCATTGGTACTAGTTCCAATAACTTCTTTAGAATGTAACGTTGCAGATTATGGAAAGGGCTTACGAGTTTGCTTCACACGTTTCACACGCTATTTCTTCCTTTCCTGGTAAATTCATGCCAGCTACCAATCCATGAGATGCTAACATTTTTAGCTGTTGCATATTCGCATGTCCATATCTCCGATGCCATAATTCTACTGGATCTAACGTATTAGTGGCTATAACTGAATTTAGAGTAACTTGTTCAAGGTTTCTTTGATGTGGAGACGTTTTGATAACGTACAAACCATTCCTCTTCATGGCTTCTAATAAAACTTCACTGTCCCCTTTGATGTAGGCCTTATCATTCATGAAGTGCGCCTCATAACCATATGAAGTTATTGCTTAAATTGACAACAAGTTTCCTGGCAAATTCGGCACATATAGTACACGAGTAAGTTTTATATTGTGCACACCACTTTCTCCGTTTACAGTTAAAGATACAGTACCTCGTTGATTAGAAATGGCAGTTCTTTTGTTCGCCAATTGGATGATGACGGGTTTCACTTTGTGAAGGATTATCTTATCCAGCACCGTTCCCATTTTCGTAGTAAAGGATTATCTTGTCGCTGAGGCAGAGACGTTAGAGCTACAGATTCACTTACGTCTTCTGAGTCTCTTAATGCAGTTTTTCTTTTTCCTGCAAATATTCATCGTGTGGCCAAAATTCTTTCAGTAGAAACACTTCAGTACCCTTTTTATGTTTTTTATCCGGATTTGGTTTTCTCTCATGTGACTTACTTTTAGTTAATAGAGCTCCACTTGATTCTGTCGTATATGTCAGGCTCTTAGCAAGTACTGTTCCATTTGTTGAATGAGATTTGGTCTCCTTACGTCTAGCTTCTTCATCAAGTAACTTTACTTTTAAATTTTCTAGATCAGGCAAACTGTCCCTCGATTCCATGGCCACTCGGAAATTTTCATATTCATCGGGCAGGTCACAGAAAAGCAAACTGGAGAGCACTTCTTTCGGTATTTCTAAACCAGTTTCGTCCAATTGATCAGCTATTGAGAAGAATTCTTTCAAATGTTGTTGCAGAGCTGTATCCGTATCCATGCGTAATTGCAGCAGTTGTTTCATTAATAAAGCTTTTCTCGTCGGACCTTTTGGTTGATATATCGAGGCAAGTGTTTCCCATGCCTCCTTATATGTTGTGGCTCTCTTTAAGAGATAAATTTCAAATGGTTTCGTGAATAAAATAATGCTTGCCAATGCCTTTTTATCAGCTTTCATCCACGTATTCATTTGTTCTACTTCCTCTGGTTTGAGACTGGTTGTCTCCGTTAAACCGGCCGCTACGGACGGTTGCTTAATTGTTCCGCACGTTTATTCCCATAAATCGCCATGTAGCAATATCATCTGTATCTGTAAACGTCATGTCTCGTAATTGTCTTTCGATAACTTTTCTATTTGATAAAGTCCGGAAGCCAATCTCACGAGCAGAATTGACGTACGTAACTTTAGTTCTTAGATATAGGCTACGCTAGAGGCGTTAAACTTACTTAAGCTTAATTAGGCTTAATGTCGGATCAAGTCCTCTTCTTACCTTCTAGTGTTGCGCAGTGGATGCGGGCTGGGCCCATAAACTGTTATGATTTTGTGCGTCGTGCAGAAATAATTTGCTCACAGGAGCAGCAAATAAACATTATTTTTACTAGCAATGAAAAGAATAGAAAGAATACAAAGGAGCTAATATTTTCTCTATAATTACAACAATACCAGTGCATGCCAGCTTAACAAAGCAGAACGTGCTAAAGGAAACGGTGGCTAAAATTAGGAATTACAACAATTATTTGATAATAGTGTTTAATTTTTTTTTTCAATTTCTGAATTGACGTAGGCAAAAAGGAGTGTCTACCTACACGCGACAAGCATGGTAACTAAAGGATAGTATCATACGCTAGAAGATTATATGGAAAACGGCCAAGTTCGAGAAGCTAATTGGAACACAGAATTGACCCAAATTGTTATTGATGATTAACTATGTCCGAGCAAAGATTAATGAACCTGTCGCAAAATTTATATTAAATAGAAAGAAATAAAAGCCACAGTAATCAGAAGGTTGATTGAATAATATTTATTTTAAAAAAATAAATAAAATAAAATAAAAATTAAAAAAATAAAAAAAATACATAGAGATGGGATGCAAGTATATTTACTAAAGGGAAAAGCAGGGTTTTCAGAATCTTTTAGCTTTCGCGACAAAATAAATGCTACAGATACGGCATGTGATATAGAAACAGCTTTGAATGAAGTGTAATGAATGAGTATAACGTAAAATGAAAGATCGTCCAAATTAGTTGAAAGATACGTATTTTAGTCGAACCATTATGGTCTAATGAAAATTTTAATATTAGGCTATGGCACGTAATATATCAAACAGATTGGAATAACATGTAATAACAAAATATATCTATAAAATTAATGATAGTTCATATTGGTTCAATTTTATGTGATTTAATGGACCCATAATAGTTTATTGGAACTTCCAATGTTAGGTTATGGCATGCAATATTTCAAACAGCTTAATATAACTTTTAATGAATGAATATATCGTAAAATTAATGACAATCCAAATTTGGTCAAATATACGTGGTTTTTTGGAACCATGTTGGTCTATTGGAAATTTCAATGCTGGGCTATGCATGTAATATATAAAAAAAAACTTGGAATAACGTGTAATGAATGAATATTACGTAAAATTAATGATAGTCCAAATTAGTTGAGGGATACGTAGTTTATTGGGATCATTATTGGTAATTGATAGAGTCAATGCATGCTATGGTATGTAATATTTCAAACTGCTTGGAATAACTTTTAATGAATAAATTACTACAGTTGTAGATAAAATAAATTTAATGATAGTCAAGATTGCTTTAAAGAGACGTGGTTTTTTAGAACCATAACGGTCTATCGGAAGTTTTAATGTTAGGCTATAGCATGCAATATTCTAAACAGCTGAGAATACATTTTAATGAATTTATCTATCGTATAATTATGACAATCCAAATTTTTAAAGATACGTGGTATTTTGGAACCATGATGGTCTTTTGGAACTTTAAATGTTGGGCTATGACAGGTAATGCCTTGAATGCCGAGTAATGAATGACTATAACGTGAAATTAATGATATTCGAAATTGATTCAAAACTACGTGGTTAAGTGGAACCATGATGGCTTCTCGTAACTTTCAAAGCTGTAATACATCAAACAGTTTGAAATTATTTTTAATGAACGAATATATCGTAAAAATTATTGATATTTCAAATTGGTTCAAGGATATGTGGTTTATTGGAACCATGACGGTCTCCTGGAACTTTCTATGCTAGGATATGACATGTAATATATCAAACAGCTTGTAATAACTTTTAATGAAAGAATATAAAATAAATTTAATGGTAGTCCAAATTAGTTGAAAGATACGTAGTTTACTGGAACCATTATGGTCTATTGGAACTTTCAAAGCTGGGGTATGGTATGTAATATATCAAACAATTTGGAATGTCGTGTATTGAATGAATATATCGTAAGCTGTTAGGTTTAATTGATCTAAAACTCATTACTGTTATACATATTGCTAATTAATAGTAGTTAATCGCTTGCTTCAGTAGTAGATGATAGGTAGAAACATTTTAGTAATTTATTATGAAAAAGTAATAGATGCTTACACATAACGCTTCAGCAATTAAGCTCACTGCGTTTAACACTATGTGGGATTTCTTAATTATTAAAGAATTTTTATTTGTTTTAATGTATGAGGAATAACTTGACTCTTTAATTACCTTTCAGTTCTTCAAGTTTATTCGTTTAAATTTTCTCTATACATTAGCTTATTTAAAAAGTAATTTACAATTTAGTTTTCATATTTATTTATTTAATCTCAATTGTTTTAAAATGTTGGTTAATTCTATATATATCCATAACACGAAAATACGCTCCCTTTATCCTATTTTGCAGTAAAATCCTTCTTGCTCGATTATGGTTTCAATTTCAATTTCGTTTCGATCATCTTTCGGTACTTTTTTTCGATTTATGGTTGTGGTAAGTGATTCCTGATCCTTTTTCGTCTCTACTTGTACGGTCGTACGCGGAAACTTTGAAGAATGGTTTTAAATTAATTATTCCTCGAGACCAAAATCGTCAAAAACAAAGAATCCATACTGTTAACAACACCACGGCTCACTCCTGCCCAGAACTGCCATGGTTTCAATTGGATTCACTTTGGTAGCGATGTTAACAATAGGATTCGTAATCTTCCTTCAACATACTTCGTTAAAACAAACAGCCCGAGCAACGCCCGACGGGCATATCAACTAGACTTTTGTTTTCAAAGGATGTCACTAGATGGCGACGCCAGACGAAGAGTGTTACATTTTATTCAATTTTTTCAATCTCGCAGGTATACAGGGTGTTTCAAAATTATGTACAATAAATTTAGTGACATATTCTTCAGGTCAAAAGAAGACGAAAATGTTCTATAGCACTTTGTCTGGAAACGATTTGTTTGCGAATAATCCAATATCATACAGTAGAGAAGCACGGTAGTTAGCGGACGATATTTTAGCAGTTCCAGCGTTTCGACCCAACTCTTGTTGAGTGGTTTGTTCCATTTAAACCTACTTTAGGGTTGTTCCATTAGTTGTGTACGGTTGTTTCCATTACTGTAGTTTCACTACTGTACATCCACTAGGAATATCAATTTCAGAACGTTTGCGTGCTTTGACATACGCATTACGATTTACGTAAAAAAAAGTCATGTACACGTATTCCAGTGCAGAATACACTGACATGCACCTAATGTATGGTCTTGCGGACGGAAATGCTGTGGAAGCAAGAAGACTCTACCAAGAACGCTTTCCAAATAGACGTTTGCCATATAACCGAACATTTAACAGACATTTGAGGGAGCGTGGTTTCTTTGGCCGTCTAACAGGACTAGGGCGGCCTGTAGCACATTCTCCGGATGAGGAGGATGTGAGAATTGACATCATACATGATGAACCACAGACAAGCACCCGTCGTATTTCTTCTATGGTACACATTCCGCATCATCTGTTTGGTGCATTCTTCACCTTCAGCTTTTGCATCCATACCACCTGCAACTGGTTCAGGCACTGAACCCAACGGACTATCCAAACCGACAACGATTTTGCCAATGGATACAACGTCTCATGCTGCAGATCCTAGTTGTCTCAGCCAGATACTTTTCACGGACGAAGCAACCTTCACCCGGACAGGAATCGTAAATTCTCACAACCAGCACCATTGGGCAGATGCTAACCCGCATGTTACCAGAGCTCGAGTGCATCAAGAGCGTTTCTACGTGAACATTTGGTGTGGAATTGTCGGAAATAACTTAATTGGCCCTTATGTGTTGCCGCCACGATTGACTGGGCGAACGTATCTTTTGTTTCTGCAGAATGCATTGCCAGAATTACTGGAAGAAGTTCCTCTTTTGATAAGATCTAACATGTGGTTCATTTATGATGGTGCTCCAGCACATTTCAGCCATGTCGTGCGAGCACACCTTAATGTTGCATACACGAATTGGTGGATAGGTTGAGGTGGACCGGTAGCCTGGCCTGCAAGATCACCCGACCTTAATCCCTTGGACTTTTTTCTGTGGGGTCATGTGAAAACGATCGTCTACAGCACAGAAGTTCGTAACATTATGGATCTGCGACAACGAATTGAAAATGCATGCCAACCCGTTCGTAATGCTGGCGACGAACTCTTCCATGACATCAGACGGTCGCTCATGCAACGAGCCGAAGCGTGCATGCGAGCTGGTGGCGGTCACTTTGCTTGCTCCTGCGTGTCCAGCAGTCGAAGTTTATGTACGGGTCCCAGACCCTAATTAATGCAGTCGTCTGCGCCATTAAAAATAATACACCAAGTTTAACCAGAATCTGGTCCGTCCTTCCGCTGTAAAATAACGGGTACCCGAGGTTTGTTAGGTTCGACCCGGTCGTGGAAAGTGCACCGGGGTTTATCATTAAGTTAAAAAAAGATGTTTGGAGTAACCATGGAAACGACATTTAAAAATATAAATACACATTTATTCTATAATCAAATATTATATACAGCAAATGTAATATATGTATAACTCAGTACAAATTTTAATCAGAATGGTTTATAAAGGCTTTATATACTCTTTATAATAAATTCTTCACGTGAATTTACTTTCTCTACTCAAAGTTTATTATTAAAGATTAATTATTTATTCTTTCAATTTAATGCTATTCTTATTATCTCACAAGTTAATCATTATCTTAGGCACTGCCTTTATAACTTTTTTAAAGGTTCTAAACTGATAATTAATTTACTTTTCTTTCTTTTTAAACGAAAGTTAAATTAAAACAAGATTTTTCACCATTTATCATATTCACAAATTTATATGTTCCGTGACCTTTGCGATATAAAGAGAATGAGAAAAGGAACGTGCACCATTACCCGTTCTTCTTGGTGACTCCGATGTCGCTCGTCGATAGGTGAAAAGACGATCTTGTCTCCACTCGATAGGGCTAAACGTAAGTCAATGCCGCTTGTCAAACAATTCCGAAAATGAAACATCTCAACTTCCTGAGCGTATTGTTTAACTATTCCAATGGTTTAAATTATAAACCGTTTTTATAACAAAAGTTATAAAATCATCCCCAAACTGTTAATATTCTTTATTAAGAATTATGATTGTTCTTAAAAATATGGAACAACATAATCAGAGGGGGGCGGGCTGCCACATTTACATGTTTTGGCACCACAGGGGAAGACATATAACGTTGCTTTTCGAAATGGACTTGACTGAACAACTACTTTACAATCCATGCCCAGATTGCCTGTATAGCTGATTTATATATCGTATCATGAAAAAAGTAAATATCTTAATATTTACTTTTGTACATATAATTTAATTTTCTTTTGTTCCCAGTTCATTGTTCAAAAATCATCATTTTTGGTTTAAAATAATTGAGAAAGGTTTGAAGAAGGCTTTCTAGACTCTTTCTCATTTTCTTGCATTTCGTTCATACTTAGTTAATCATAGATCAATTTTTAACATAAAAAACAATCGATGTGTTTGCGTCAACTATCGGCTGGTCGTATTTATATGTTGCGTCAACAATGGTTGATAAAATTAATACATGTCGCAGCCGAAGAAAAAGACAGGCCCCTAGAGAGAACACCTGCAGCCAAAAGGTGTATACATTGTTACCTCATCATCAAGCGGCCAAATATAGGGCTTATTATTGGTATAAATACGATTAACATTAGCCGCTTAATGATGATTTAACAATGTATACACCTTTTGTCCATAGGCTTTCTCTTTATGAGGTTCCCCCTGGCACCTGTCCATGTTTAGTCCAAGCAACAATATAATCTTCAGTTTCTATTTTCGATTTCAGCAATATTTTTTCGTTTGTTGGAAACAATGAGCCATCTATCCAGTTGCAACCAGCGTTGCCAACCGTGTAATAATTATTACATTTGTGCATTGTTTAGCTTTTCTTATAACAATATCCAATAATAATTATTTCCATCTAAAAACCGGTAAGTTGGCAACCCTGGTTGCAACTCTAACATTGATTTTTGCAATTATTATAGGTAATTTGTGCTCAACCTTGCTAAGCGAGGCTGCTTAGGCTTACTTCTTTATACTTTTATCACCGAATAATTTAAATCTCAGGGTTTGTCGGATAGTTTACCACAAATTAAATATTTTGTCTCTTATCTCTGTTCCTTCTCTGTAGGGGGTTCGGAAAAAGGGGGTTGTTCTTTTTCTTTTTTGTCTTGAATGTGCAAGCTTTACTTTTTTCAACTCAAGGTATATCTCTCTCTTACCGACTACACTACATGATCAAAGAAGCTGGAACATCTGTTGCTCTACCTTAAAGTCGCAAAAAGCTTCATAAAGATGTGTGGAGGACAACCCCGAGCTGCTATCACTGTCTCCACCTTACATGGCATACTGTCCACAAGTTTACAGTATGTGTCCACAAGTATTGACCTCCATTCTTCGAGGAGTGTCGTGGTCAGTTCCTGGACAGATGTAGGGCAAACCATCCTGGATCTCACACGTCGTTCCAATTAGTCCCGAAGATGTTCGATGGGGTTGAGATCAGGACTCTGGGCGGGCCAATCCAGTTCTTCAACCCGCATCTCGTCAAACCAATCGGATATGGATCTTGCTTTGTGGCAAGGCGCATTATCGTGCTAAAGAGGAAGTATTCCCACAGCGCTGGGATATGGTCCTGTAGCCATTAGTATTGAGGTTTCCGTCAACCTTGATGAGCGGGCGCAGTCCAGTCTAGGAGAAACACCCCAGGTGTTCACAGGGGTATCCTAACTCCTTTGATCATGTAGTGTATCTCGCATTGACAGTTATTATTTTGGAACCCTTTCGATTGAAATATATTTAATTTTTCGTATTTTTATTTCCTTTTATATATATTTATCGTTATTTGAACACGTTGCTGCCCGTTAGTTTAGTATTTTTCTTCCGTTGTACGCTATTTAAGTATGCGTAAATCAGGCACCACTGTATAATCACTTAGGATCAGTTGTTGTTCTAATCAAATTCAAAATTAAATAGTTTTGATTTGTAAACTTTTGCAACTTAATTAATTTTATAATTTTTAACTAATTTTTCCTATTAGTGCATAAGGTTTCTTTTGATATTTTTATATAATATTTGGTTGTATTTATGTCCGTTGAACTCATTTCATTTTCCCCTTTGAATAAACTGGTATTCCTTTTTTATAATTTTTTTAATTTTTCGTAGTTTCATAATTTTCGTCTTATTACTGTATTTTTGTCCTTCATACTTGCGCTTTGCTTCAAAAATGGAGCAGATATTTTACCATTGCCGAAATCTGCAATGGATGAGTTCACAAACAATGATTATTTATCAACAATCCATATAGGCAATTTTAACGAGATATTAAATTCACACACCTCAAGAGGTGTTATTAATGTGAATTATAATCTTCCAGGTGTAATTCCGATTCCACCAAAACAAAAAACATACAAATTCTGTTTTCTGCTGCTGCCGAACAAGTCATACATTGGATTTCTATAATGGTGATATAATCCATGTGTATGACAGCTTATACGCCAATAATAAATTTAGTATAACAAAGGAACAACTACATTTTCTTTATTGCTTATTTCCGTACGAACTTCCTATTGCTTACGTGAATCTTCAGCAACAACTAAACGAGCCTGATTGTTGTGTTTACTACACTACATTTGCAGGTTGTATTGCTCTGGGTATTAACCCAATTGATCAAAACTTTGATATAGGTTTAATGCGAGATCACTTAAAACTCATTTTCATAAGAAATAATTGCTCTTATTTCCGTTAAGCATTCAATCTTTATTGGCCTCGGTGCCTCAGTGGTTGCGTTATCGCCTCTGATGACCGAGTACGCGGGTTCGAACCCGTCCGAGGACGACAAGGATTATTTCCGGGAAAAAATCTTGAGATCACGCACTTCCTTCGGAAGGGAAGTAAAGCCGTTGGTCCCGTGTAGTCGTTTGCCGGCTGCACGTTAAAGAAAACTTAAGAGGAAAAATTGGCGGCCCCCATGACGCCGTCATGAAATGACCTTGGCAGTTGAAAGGGACGTTAATACCAAATAAACCAAACCAACCCCACCAATCAATCTTTCCCGTGCTAAAAACTGAGGTAGACCAATGAAAACTCCTAGAGGTAAACTGAAATTTTATAAAAAAGAAGCTTTACGAAAGTGTTTAGAAAGATCTTTAGAAACTACAGAAAAAAACACAAAAAAGTTAAAGGAAAGTCGTAAAGGAGTTTTTCGCGACAGAATTGCTGAATCTCAAAAGGATAGGGACACTAAAATAGAAAATATGCGCGTAACAGCTAAACGTAGACGATTACAAGAAACGCAATAAGAAAGAGACGCAAGATTGGAAATTAATACGATCATCTGTAATAATGCGGTCATTTCCTTGGAAATATAAAGAAAATTGCTTTTATACATGGTGAATACAAAAGTTTGAACTCCCCTTTTATTTTTTGAACCGAAGCAGATATGTCAATTTTGCTGAATCCAATGAATAGTAAGGTGTGGGTGGCCTATCCCATGGTGCACTTTTCATCATCCCAAAAATGCAAATTAGGACACATTCAAAATTTATCTCAAAAACCGTAAAGGAGAGAGAAAAAAATCCAATTGCAAACTTGTTCAGCATAAAAAATCAAACAAAACCAAAAAAAAGCATCCAAATCGGACCAATACCATCACCCACAACCACGTGGTGAACTGTTTGTAGCTTACAAACACTCACACTGCACAAACAAATCACTTCAAACAGTTAAAAAAAAAGTTAATCAACAAAATGGTCGATGTGACGACCGTTGGCACCATAACACAATTGGGCACAGAACGTAACTGACGCCAAAACATCGGCAAGGATGGCTGGTGTCACTCCTCGGCACGCTTCCTGGATTCGTTGAACCAGATCCTCCAGTGAGACGGGCTGCGTAGCATAAACCTTGTCCTTCAGATATCCCCACAAGAAAAAGTCAAGTTGTGTAAAATCAGGGAAGCGGGATGGCCAACGAACTGGTCCTTCTCGGCCAATCCATTGTTGTTCAAACATCTCACTTAGACGCTCGCGAACGACCAACCCGTAATGTGGAGGAGCTCCATCATTTTGAAACCACGTGCGCGATACGCGGCCAATGGCAAATTGTCAAAGAAGCGTGTGACTACCACGTTGAGAATTTCAGCCCGGTAACGTTCTGCAGTCAGTGTTCCATCGTAAAAATACGGTCCAACCACAGTGTCATTGTACAATCGTCACCACACATTGATTCTCCAGTTCACTTGATGAGTTCCTTATCGTAGACATCGTGGGTTTTCGTCTGCCCAATGATGATGGTTGTGCGCGTTGATAACGCCATCCCTGGTGAACTGGGCTTCATCTGTCCACAACACCTCATGAATGAAGTTTGGATTGTCATCCAGGCAGGTAAGTAACAAGTTTCAGAAGGCGGCCGTAGCAATATAATCCAATGGCAGTAACTCCTGGTGACAATGAATATGGTATGGGTGAAAATGATGTGCATGTAGAATGTTGAGAACAGTTCTCTGATGGCACCCAAAATCTGCAGCAATTGTTCTGTTGCTTGTGTGGGGATTTGCAAGAACTTCAGCCAGAATTAGTGTAGTGTTATTCTCGTCGCCTTGTGCCCTTGGTCGTCTTCGTTCTGCATTAACATTCCCTGTAGCCTCGAATCTTTGAATAATGTGACGCATTGTTTGACGAGATGGACGGCGTTCGTTAGGGTATCGTCTCGATACAACCTAATTGCAGCATGTAGGTTTCTCCTTGCCTCTCCGAAGCAGAAGTTCATGTTGACCATTTCCGGAACAGTGTAGCTTGCCATCCTGGAATTGTTCTGTCTTCTGTGTGTTGAACCATGCCTTTTATTTGCTTTTCCGCATGAAATGAATATGAGTATGGTAATTTATGTTAATTTTTTGATTTGCATGCTTTACATGATGGAAATATCAACATACAGTTTTCCTTGTGCAGTGTGACTGTTTGTAAGCTACAAACAGTTCACCACGTGATTCTGGGTGATTGGTTGGTCCAATTTGGATGATTTTTTTTGGTTTTGTTTGTTTTTTTATGCTGAACAAGTTTGCAATTGGGTTTTTTCTCTATCCTTTACGGTTTTTGAGATAATTTTTGAATGTGTCCTAATTTGCATATTTGGGATGATGAAAAGTGCACCATGGGGTAGGCCACCCACAACTTCCTATTCGTTGGATTCATCAAAATTGACACATCTGCTTCGGTTAAAAAAATGAAAGGGGTTCGTACAATATATCTACACTGTACGAAACAGACAAAGAGATACCGACTGGGTCCATATCAGTAATATGTTGTCATTGTAACGCTTTAAAATGGAAAGGAGAGAGTTCGGGCATGTGCTATAATAAAGTTAAAGTGCTATAATATGTGCATGGTAAAGTTAAAGTAGAACCTTTATAAGAACCCCCTCAACCACTAAAAGGGCTTTTAATTGGCACATATTCTAGAACGAACATGCAATGTTCCTTTCTTCGTTAAGAAATTACAATAACGCTTTTCAAATGACCTCGTGCCACAAATTTCCCCAAAATTTCCACAAATAACGCTTAATTCAAGTGTTGTGCACGACTTAACAAGAGATGTAACACTCGAACAACAATTACGTTAATAGCTTTAAAGCGGCATAAGAACAGGTTACTGATAATGAAAATGTTAATTTCAAGGTAATAATTCACGCAGTTAATGTAGCCTTACGGAATCACAAGAGACGGCACAACGCACCTATCAATAATGAAGTTGATATATTATTTGCGGGCGAAGGTTTTCAAAAGACATAGTATTTTGCATTCAAAAAGTAACCATCTGCAACGAATATCTGAAATTCACAAATCTTATGATCCTCTTCAATATCCTCTACTGTTTCCGTATGGAGAAGATGGTTATCATCTCAACATAAAACAAATTTAGTCACCAAAAAATGTCCGCAATGAAGTTTTATGCATTATAGCAAGGGAAAATGAAATTCACTCCATACATTATTTCCGCCAACTCTATAATCAATATTTAGTAGACATGTATGCAAAAATAGAGTCAGAGCGTGTATGCTAATCAAAAACAACTTAGAGTAGAAAATTTCATTCACCTTAAGGATGCAATAAACAGCGACGGAGATACTAAAAATGTGGGCCAATTAGTAATTTTACCTTCATTTTTTACAAGAGGTCCGCGATATATGCATGAAAAGACTGGGAATACCATGACATATGTAAGGAAAAACGGTAGACCCGATTCATTCATCACTTTCACAACTAACCCAAAATGGCCAGAAATAAGTGATAATCGATTACAGGGCCAACAAGCACACGAGAGGCATGATATTATCAGCAGAGTTTTTAACTTAAAGGTCCAAAAGTTATTGAAATTGTTAACAAAAATAAAAATCCTTGGCACAACGTTGTGCTATTTTTATTTCATTCATTGGCGAAAATGCTTGTTTGCCTCATGTCCACATTTTTCTGTGACTGGAAGATAAATTACTCCAAACCAAATAGATTCTATAATTTTTGCGGAATTTCCTGACAAACTTCAAAACCCTTTGTTATTTTCCATCAAATCCAATATGGATCAAGGTCCAAGTAGTTTAATAAATACCAAATCCCCTTGCATGAACGATGGCCAGTGGTCAAAGAAATATCCTATTTGTAAGTGAGACAATAACTGGAAAAAACGGATATCCTACATATAAACGTCGTGCTTCTGGAGAGGGAGGTTCAGTTGACGAAATTAAAGTCGATAGAATGAATGTAACTATTGACAATCGAAGGTTGTACCATATTCTCCTCTTTTATGCAAATCGCTCTCATTAATATTGAATTTTGAAATTCCGTTAAATCAATTAAATATATCTGTAAATTTGTGAACAAATGATCTGATCAAGCAACCTTTGCTGTTATTAATACAGAAATTGGTAAAGTGAACCGATTCCAAACAGGGAATTCGTCTGAAGCCGCTTGGAGGATTTTATCGTTTTCAATTATTGAAAGGCGTTGTACATTTAGCTGTTCATTTTAGAAAATGGCCTGCGTGTTTATTTTACGGCAAGCAACAGTTTAGGTTGAATCAATGTCAACTGCCACCACCCTTACAGCATTTTTTGAATTATGTACGAAGGAAGAATTTGCCACATTATATCAAGAAGTACCATCTTATTATACATGGAACAGTAAAACCTATCAAAGAAGAAAGCAAGGCTTGCCAGTAGATGCATTTTCTGAAATTAGAAAAAGCAGTGCTCTTGGTCGCGCATATGCTATTCATCCAAATAATGCGTGATATTATTATTTACGTCTCCTGTTACATAATATAAGAGGACCTACATCTTTCAATCAACTAATGCATGTTGATGGAAAACAGTATCTAACTTTTCAGGTGGCATGCCATGCTTTAGATGTGATAGAAGATGACTCCCACTGGAGTACAGCTTTTCAACAAACATGTTTTTCAGATTTACCACCAGCGTTAATAGATATGTTTACTGTGAGGTTAGCTGTAATCTGTAATCTGGCAGATTCGTTAGGTGTATCGGGAAAAATATAAAAGCAGGTTAAGAGAAGATAGGTACTGTATAGAGAAAATGCTGTTTCCTGACCTAAACATAACATACAATGATATTATATATAATGAAGTATTAGTGAACCTTGAATACCAGTTGAAGTCTATAAGTGGAAAAGATCTTAAAAAGTATTGTCTACCTACAACGCAAGGTCGTACTAATATTGCACTTAATACAGAGTACATCTCCAAACTTTTTTATAAAATAATGAAAAACTGTTAGTGAAAGATCAATAAATTGTGAGTTCCCAGTATTGTTTATATCAATGAAATTGGTAGAGGTCTTACAATGCAATAAAGTCATCAGCTCTTTTAGTGAAAGATCAAAAAAAAACTTTTACGTGGGCGATTGATAAATAAGGTCTCCATGGCTGTAACTTTTTTATTTGTTAACCGATTTTCAAAATTCTTTTGTATCTCATACTCACATTTGTCCTCTATGTAATGCACTATTCACTTTTCGACATAGTTCCCATCCCTTTCCACGCATTGCGCCAAAGCGTGACTAGTTGGGTGAACTCGTCACAGAGGAATTCCGGAGTTGTTGTCGACACCAGGATTGAAAGGCAGTTTTGGTTCCTCTGCTGGATAACGTCCGCCCGCACACGAGTCACCACATGCCAAAGGCGTTGCAGCGCCTACAGTTCAAAGATGAAAAATTGCAGTTCAAAAATGAAAGACTTTGCACATTGCGACTTTCACCACTTCCCAAAGAAGAAAGAGCCCCTTAAGGGACATGAGTTGGTTCTGACGGCGAGGTAAACGCTGCCATTCAATCCTGGTGTTGACAACAACTCCGGAATTTCTCACCGACGGGATCACCCAACTAGTCACGCGTTGGCGCAATGCCTGGAAAGGAATGGGGACTATGTCGAAAAGTGAATAGTGCATTACATAGAGGACAAATGCGAGTATAAGATACAAAAAGAATTTCGAAAATCGGTTACCAAATAAAAAAGTTACAGTCATGGAGATCTTATTTATCAATCGCCCCTGTACAATGAAATACAATGAAATCAAGTGTCAACAATAGACAAAAGATAACATTCCTACTAGACGCAAACATTCCTAGGGGAACGGGTAAAAAATTTAATACACTTATTATTAGCTAAAACTCGATCAAATCATAATATCGCAATAGCTGTAGCATCCTCTGGAATTGTTGCCACTTTATTAGAAGGGAGAAAACCGCTCATAAGCTTTTAAGTTGCCATTAAATCTAACATACACTGAAGTTACGGTGTGTAATGTCAAAAAAGGAACTTCATTCGCACAACTTTTAAACGATTGTATAATCGTTTTTTGAGATGAGTGTACTATGTCCAACAAAGAGGGAATAGAAGCTCTAGACAAAACACTTTTAATATAAGAGGCAACAATATTTTAATGTGTGGAGTGACTGTTGTGTTTTCATGCGACTTTAAGCAGACCGTTTCCTTAGTACCAAGAGGTACCGGCGCCAATGAGATCAGAGCATCCATAAAATCGTTCTTTATGTTTAGTAAAATTAATCAATTACCTCAATTAATTTATGTTGAGGCAGTTTATTATCCTCTAGTATTTTTGTATTCCCTTAATCCTCCTGGAATAACTTCATATAAATTGTCTTAAAATTGGTGCCCCAATAATGCTCTTGCGAAAGCTAAGTGCCGAAACTATGCAACGGTACCCACAGACGATGAGAAACAGATGGGAAATTCTACCACGTGATTGGAAATCACTACGTCATTTTTCAATACTACTTTCGTGGCGCTAGTGAGGACAGAATACAAAAGACTTCAGTTCCCGATAAGAGCATGCGCTTTGGCTTAACTATAAATAAGGCTTGAGGGCAATCATTTTCGATTGATCTGCGCACGCCTTGCTTTTCGCACAGCCAATTTTATGTGGCATTTTCGAGAGCCAGCCTCAGAAATAATTTATATATTTTGGCGCCTGCAGGAAAACGAAAAACATTGTTTATAAAGAAGCATTATGGCGATGCTCTTATTAAAAGATGCATTATCTGTACCTATTAGTTGCATTCAAACGATTAATAATAGTCTAAACATTTGGAATACTAAACTACTTACCAAAATGGCATCACAAATTTTTTAAATTCTACCCACTTAACAGAAATTCAGCATCTTTCTCAATAAACCTCATTCTGCTGCGAGGCGCATGGGCCCTGCTAGTGAATGAATATAACGTAAACTAATGATAACACAAATTATATGTGATTTCAATTGAATGAACGTCTATTTGGACTTTCAATGCAAGGCTATGCATGTAGCATATCCAATAGCTTGGAACAACGTGTAATGAATGAATGTATCGTAAAATTAAGAAAGTCCCAATTACTTCAGAGATACGTCGTTTATTGGAATCATAATGGTCTATTGGAACTTCCAATGCCAGACTATTGCTTGAAATACACTATATGATCAAAAATATCCGGACACCCCTCACAGATCATCGATTGGCCCAATGTCACATGATAATGATTTGCACATCATTTAAATAGCTTCCCACACCTTCAGACACAACTCTGCTTGGACATTGGCAAGAATGGGTCGTTCGGCAGAGCTCAGTGAGTTCCAACGTGGAACCATCGTTGGATGTCACCTATGCGGCAAGTCCGTGCGTGACATTTCCAGCCTTCTTCAGATACCCAAGTCAACAGTAGGCGATGTCATTATGAAATGGAAGACCCGGGGATCAACAACAGTTCAACAACAAACCGGTAGACCCAAGAAACTAACGGACAGAGACCGTCGAGTGCTTCGTCGTGTCACCCGCAGCAACCGGAAGTCTTCGGCGGAAAAAATTGCCACAGAGTTTCGAAACGCCTCTGCAAATGATGCCAGTACCATGACAATTCGTCGGGAACTGCACACGATGGGATTCCATGGCCGTGCTGCTGCCCACAAGCCCCACATCAGCAGGGTTAACGCCAAGCGACGTCTGGAGTGGTGCAAAGCCCACAGAAACTGGACAATGGAACAATGGAAACGTGTAATGTGGACAGACGAATCTCGCTACACACTCTGGCAATCCGATGGACGAGTTTGGGTTTGGCGCATACCTGGAGAACGCTTCTTACCTGAGTGCACAGAGCCCACAGTCAAGTTCGGAGGAGGAGGAGTCGTGGTGTGGGGCTCATTTTCATGGTACGGACTGGGCCAGCTCGTTCCTGTGCAAGGAATCATGAACTCCGACCGTTATTTGAATGTTTTGGACAACTGTGCACTTCCAACGTTGTGGCAATTTTTCGGAAACGGGCCATTTCTCTACCAACACGACAGTGCTCCGTGCCACAAAGCGAGGCGTGTACAGCAGTGGTTTGCGGACTCAGGGGTCGAAGAAATGGGTTGTGCCGGCACAAAGTCCCGACCTCAATCCTATAGAGAGTCTGTGGGATGAATTGGAAAGACGCTTGCGGGCCAGATCACATCGGCCAAGTTCTGTACCTGAACTGATTCTCGCTCTTCGGGAGGAATGGAGGAACATTCCGGAAAGTACCTACCAACATTTGGTGGAAAGTCTTCCCCGAAGGGTGGAAGCTGTGATTCGGGCAAAGGGATGTGCAACGCCCTATTGATTTCCATGAAATCGTGGCTAGAGCGCAAACGTGCATGTGTCCGGATATTTGTGATCATATAGTGTATATCAAAAAGTTGGAATGGCGTATAATAGATGAATATATTGTAAAATTAATGATAACCTAATTTGTTTCAAAGATACGTGGTTTATTGGAACCATAATGGTCTATTGGAACTTTCAGCGATAGACTATGGCATGTAATATATCAAACAGCATGGAATAACGTGTAATGAATGAATTATCGTAAAATTAATGATAGTCCAAATTCGTTCAAACATACCTTGTTTAGTGGAACAATGATGGTCAATAGGAACTTCCAATGCTAGGCTATCGCATGTTATGTATCAACCAGCTTTCAATGACTTGTAATGAATGAATATATCGTAAATTTAATGGTAGTCCAAATTAGTTTAAAGATACGTGGTTTAAACAATGGCATCTCTGGTTAAAATTAATGATGGATTTTTCTCTATTAACCTTAGATAACCTTGTATCAAAAAACTTAAATTTAACTCTTACATCAATTTTAAATAATAAAGTAATTGATCTTTTTCTACTGAATAGAATATGTATACAATACTATCGTCCTAATAGACGCTTACCTGTAAAGTTAACCACACAGATCTACCACACGGATAGCTGCAAGATTGACCCTGTTTATATTTTAATCAAAAATTACAATACTCAAGACCTTCACTCTTGTAACTCTATTGATATTTTTATGTAGCATGTAATCTATTATTTACAATCTTTTATCTCCTATTTGGTTCTTGATGTTTTAATTTTGCAATATTATATCACTGTTTAACTTATTTCACCAAAGATTGTAGATCACATTTCGCTGATTTTTGTGCTTATTTATTTTTATCCAATATATTCATTATATGTATTATTTACTTTGTAATCCCTCTTGGGCTTCGCCTGTAAGGGGACACTTGTGCCACTGTATGGTTACTGGTGTTAAATAATAATAATAATAATAATAATAATAATAATAATAATAATAATAA
>JAHWFO010044435.1:298725-363879 GCA_023313115.1 Rhysida immarginata | reverse complement strand
AATAATAATAATAATAATAATAATAATAATAATAATAATAATAATAATAATAATGTACGACATCTCACAGGCCGAAGCCCAAAAGCGGGGTTACTAAAACGAAGGTAATAAATAAGAAATATCAAGCCCAAATAATTGCCCGATTAAAATAATCGGCAAGATTGAGCCTGAAGTCAAAAAAGTCAAAAGGAAAAAAAAAACTTAACTATCTATATAAGAGGACATCAGAAAAAGAAACTTAACTATTTAGTAAAATAATAATAGTATAATAATAACACATTAGAACAAACCTAATAAATAATAATAATTCTATAATAAGCAGGATCATTAGGAAAAGAAAATTACATTAAACATACTATTAAGCTAAAAATTTAAAAAATTCAATAAAGGAAGTTTAAAATGTTTAATTAAAAGGATAAAAAATGTTGGGTTTAACACTGGACCGGTTATAACAATCCACAAGTTTCCACCCTACATCAATATATTTGTAATTTGATTTATAAAGTTTCCATACAAGTTTGGCGCCAGATCTTTTTGAGCCAACATTGTAGGCGATTCCTATTTTATTTAAAATTTCTTTACAGACTATTTTGCCACTGCTTAATTTTAAAAGTAAGCGTTGATAACTTCGATCTGCCAATTCAGGTAAAATAATACTAATGGGTTTAATACTTTTAAAAGAACTCAAAAATTTCTTCCAGCTATCAATTTTCTTCTGTAATCTAATGGTAGCATAATTCATAATGGTAAACCATATCTCAAAGCCATAAAAAATTTTGCTCATTATAAGTGTTTCGAACAATTTCTCAAATGTCCGAACTTTAAAGAAAAATTTTTTTAATCTTTTTATCGTTCCCGTAATTCTAGATAGGTGAACAATCAAATGGTTGATATGTTCAACAAACGTTCCATTATCACTATAATATATTCCCAAATCACGAATCTTATGCTTCTGAGTTATACTATTATCATTCACGCTATAATTATTGGCAAACGGTAAGCTTTTTCTTGTATACCTAACATAAAAAGTCTTGTCGATATTCATCTTCATCTCATTTTGCCTGACCCATCTCTCAAGATTTATAATTTCATTTTGTAAAACGTTAGAGTCTTCAATTTTACTAATTTTCATAAATAATTTCAGATCGTCTGCATAGGCCAAAATTTCCACATTTGTAAGATTAACATAACAGTCCACATCTATCAGATATATTACAAATAATAGAGGTCCCAAAGAGGACCCTTGTGGAATACCACTATTCATTTTATAGTCGGAAGAAGTATAAGATTTAAATTTTACTCTAAATCTCCGATTCTCTATTACATTACGTAGTAATTTCAAGGCTTGATTGCTAAAGCCGAGTTCAAGAAGCTTTTCACATAATCTATTATGAGGAACTCGATCAAATGCCTTTGTGAGGTCAAAATAGACCACATCAAGTTGGCTCTTTGCTTCTAATGTTTCTGCCAGTTTTCGATTAAAAACCATAAGATTAGTTAATGTGGATTTAGTTTTTCTAAATCCGTGTTGCCAATCCGGCAAGACTGAATGAAAGTACTTTATGATTTCATTTGAAATTATTGTTTCAAAGATTTTTGCAGGGTAAGCAACTATATTAATTGGTCTAAAGGTCTGTGGGCCTTCTATAATTTTTTGTTTTGGAATGGGAATACAAAATGATGTTTTCCATCTCTTAGGGTAGTTACCTGAATCAATTATTAGATCAAAAATGTACATTAATGGCTTCAATATAATCTCAATGCAACCCTTATAGACAAAGTCTGGTATACCATTCGTATCTATGCTACGGGAGCATGATATCTCCCTACTAATCTTGAGAATAGTGCTTTCCTTGAAATAATCAAAATTAAATTTGCTGTATATTGTACCAGAAATGTTTCTCAAATTTTGTTTTTCATTTTCATTTAGAGGTAACACATTTACATTTGTATTCATCATTTCAAAATACTTTCCAATATTATCTAAATTCTTTTTGGTTGATAGGTAGTCATCACTATCGTTGTTTTGATTGTTTCTTCCAAGCAGCTCATTAGTACTTTTCCAAAAACTTTTTGGGTTGTTTAGAACCTTATCTTCAATACTCATGTAGTAATTATTTCTATCTTTTTCAAAACTCCTTTTAAACTCGCTACGATTTTTTTGAAATTCTTCTTGAAAACATTTGTCTATATTAGTTTCTTAGTTTGTTTATATTTCCTATGAGATTTATTTTTTATTTTCCAACAGTCAATCGTATATTTTGTGACCCATTGTGGAAATGTTTGACTATTCCTTCTTATTAGCCTTCTATTCTTAGGAATTACCATATCAACACATTTCATGAGCTCATTTGTAAATATTTCAACAGCATCGTTTACATTTTTTTCATTATACATTTGAGTCCAGTCTATCATAGAAATCAAATTATAAAGCTTCAAATAATCTCCCTTATTATATTGATAATCATGTTTCTTTTTTTATTTTATTAATATCATAGTTATATCTACAAGTTATACTTAAGCATGGATGAAATTTATCTTCAATCACTATACTCTCATCTTGTTTTTCAACTTTAATATCCACTGATGATATAACTTTGTCAAGGGTTTTTCCTAAACGATTTTGTACCAAATTATAATCTTCGGCATTCAGTGTGGCTAATGCTTCTCTCATTTTCAAATTTCTAAATTTCTGATAATAATGTGCTGCATGTAATAGCCTAGCATTGGAAGTTCCACTACAGCATTATGGTTCCAATAAATAATAATAATAATAATAATAATAATAATGATAATAATAATAATAATAATAATAATAAAAATAATAATAATAATAATAATAATAATAATAATAATAATAAAAATAATAAAAATTATCATTATTATTATTATTATTATTATTATTATTATTCAATTCAATTCAATTCAATTCAATTCAATTCAAGTTTATTGCCGTTCAAACAGCACCAATGTGCCAAGACAGAACAGTAAGAGGTACACAAAACAAAAGATTAATAAATCTTGCAAATTGCCAAAAGAGTAATAAAGAGATAAGTAACACTAACAAACAGAGCAATATAATTTGACTGAAAATAAAATGTACAATTGATTACAAATTGATTTAAAATAAGAAGTTAAATAATAATAAAAAATTGTAAAACATGGGCAACAATGCAGTGTTATGCAGAAAATACAGACGGCATAGCAAAATAAAATAAATTAAAAAGTTAGAAGGTAAAATATGACTAAATACATGTACAAATAACAAAAGAAATGGAAATGCCAAACACTGAAAAGTAATTACAAAATAAAATTAGAATAAAACTTAAGATCTTTACATTATTTAAGGAAATAATTAAGTAATTAAAAAATATCAAAATCGGAATGGTACAGATTGTATTCATATTGGATCCTGTAGATCGTTGACCGTTGAGCATGGGCATGTTTATAAAGTGGCGGTTTGAAAAGTGTAGCAGATAGCCTATTTCGGCGAATAGGAGCATAGAAATGGAGACCTTGTACAAAGTCTGTGTTAATGGATCCTTTGATGATCTTCCGTAGAAAGGTCATATCTCTTTGGAGTCGGATGTCACGTAATGGTGTAAGGTGGTTGTCGTAATTAGGGAATTTTCGTTTGAGATACTGGAGGAAGATAGATTGCACTCTATCGAGAACTACATCTTGCTCCTTCGTGCAACCATTCCAGACCTCACTACAGTACATAAGCTGCGGGAGTACAATACTTCCAATAAAGTAACAGAAAAGTTTGGGGAGAAGAAAAAGTATGTCCGTGACGCATAATTGCCCCTGCACAACGCAGAGCTTTAGTGCGTACATGGTTTATCTGCGGATTAAAAGTGAGCTTATCATCAAGAATGACTCCAAGATCACGCATTTGATTGACAGTCTTAATGGTAGCATTGGTGATAGTATAAGCATTGTAAATGGGATTCGTTTTACTGGTAAAGGCAACGTGCGCACATTTTAAGCCATTAATGCTAAGCCCATTCTCCTGACACCAATGACGTATAATGAATGAATATATCGTAAAATTAATGATAGTCCAAATTAGTTCATATATACGTGGTATATTGGAATCATTACGGTCTCTTAGAACTTTCAATACTAGGCTATTGGATCTAATACAGGGTCTTTATAATTAAAGTTCCATTTTGCCATGGCCATAAAAAACTACTGGATCAAAAGCTATAATACTTGGTAATATTATACAAGAAGGCATGGGAAGTTCATACCCACCAAAAAAAATTAGTTCAATAGGTCACCACCAGCATGGAATGGTGCTCTATGCAATATTCGTATACGGAATTACACACGAAGACACAGGTGTAACCTGCTTTCAGTAAATGTTGGAGGCCACATTCAACATGTAACTAATTTTAGTAACGATTAAAGACTTGTTAACTTGTGTCTTCGTGTATAATTTCGTATACAAATATTGCATAGAGCGTCATTCCATGCTCTTTGATATATTACAAGCCACAGACTAGCATTGGAAATTCCAATAGATCATTATGGTTCCAAGAAACCACGTAATAGATGAATATATCGTAAAATTAATGAAATTCTAAATTGGTTCAAGGATACGTGGTTTATTGGAACCATGACGGTGTACTGGAACTTTCTATGCTAGGAAATGGCATGTAATTTATCAAACAGCTAGGAATGACTTGTAATGAAGGAATATAACGTAAAATAATGATAGTCCAAATTTGGTTCACTTGTATGTGGTTTAGTGTAACTATGAACGCCCTTTTTGGACTTTCAATGATAGGCTTTTCAGTAATATATCAAACAGCTTCGAGTAGCTTGTAATGAATGAATTTAACGTAAATTTAATGACAGTCCAAATTTGTTCAAAGATACGTGGTTTATTGGAACTGTAATAGTCTATTGTAACTTCCAATGCTAAGCTATGGCATGTAATATACAGTGAGCAAAAAAAATATCCATCCACCCTTAAAAAATATAAAAATTTTGAATTGTATTAAACCAGCTAATGTAAGCTTGAAACTTTTATCATACCTAAGTAAAATATATTGTTTTGTAAATATTTAGACCATGAACAATTATATTTTAAGGGAGGGAAGGACAAACCATCAAAATATGTAAAATACATTGCAAAAAAATTATCCATCCACCCTGGTTTTTTTGCTGAAAACCAATTTAAATAAGCTAAATATTAAATCCTGTAGGACTATTGCTTCACAGAAACCAATTTTTCAATCATGGAAAGTGAGAGATTGAAAAACAAAAGGAAATCAAGTGAATATTCACTTGATATTCGAGCAAGAGTAATATGTAGCTTTCAAGATGGAAAAAGCCAAAGAACAATTGCAAATGAATTAAATATACCTCGGACATCTGTGCAATACATTCTTCAGAAATATCAGAAGACAGGTGAAATTAAAAATAAAGAAGGAAGAGGTAGAAAAAGGAAAACAACAGAAAAAGAAGACAGAGAAATTATCAAACGAATAACACAAGACAGCAAAAAATCTGCTCCTACAGTCTGTGAAGAACTGAAACAAGACCTGAACATCACTATCACACCTCAAACTGTCCGTAATCGACTGCATGAAGCTGATCTCCGAGGTCGCACACCTAGGAAAAAACCATACATCAGTGACGTCAATAAGAAACGGCGACTTCAATGGGCTAAAGATCATCTGGATAAAGATGATAAATTCTGGAACCGCATTATTTGGTCAGATGAAAGCAAATTCAACTTGTTTGGGTCTGATGGATACTCCAAAGTATGGAGAAAATCAGGAGAAGCCCTCAATTTGAAATGCATAAAGCCTACAGTAAAACATGGTGGAGGAAATGTCATGGTATGGGGGTGCATGGCAGCAAATGGTGTTGGACAGTTGGCCTTCATTGATTCAAAAATGGATCAGCATGTCTACAAGTCTATCCTAGATGAAAATCTTCTCATCTCAGCTCCGAAATTGGGTTTAAGGCGATGGTTTGTGTTCCAGCAAGACCGGGATCCCAAGCACACGTCTAAATCTGTTACCGAATTTCTTCACCAAAAGAAAATTAGGGTGCTTGATTGGGCTGCTCAGTCACCTGATCTCAACCCAATTGAGCACCTATGGTCCATCATGGAGAGAAAAATGAAAAATTGCCGTCCTAAATCAAAGCAGGAGCTCAAGGAACTCTTGACTAAGACTTGGACAGAAATTGAACCTACAACAACAAAAAAATTAGTTGCATCTATGCACAAGCGCTGTTTGGCAGTAATAAGGGCCAAGGGAGGCCCAACAAAGTATTAAATTTTGTGTAAAAAAATAATTTCAACCTGAAAGTTCAATTGGATGGATATTTTTTTTGCTCACTGTATAAAAAAGCTCGAAATAACGTGTAATGAAATAATATAACGTAAAATGAATGAACGTCCAAATTATTTGAAAGCTACGTGTTATAGTGGAACAATTATGGTCTATTGGAAGTTTCAATACTAGGCTATGGCAGTAATATATCAAACAGCTTAAAATGACGTGTAATGAACGAATATAAAGTAAATTTAATGAGAGTCCAAATTGGTTCAAAGATATCTGGTTTATTAGAACCATGATGGTCTATTGGAATTTTCAGTTCTGGGATAATGCATGTAATATAGAGGGTGTTTTTGAATTGAGTACAGATTTTTTGGGAGATGATAGAAGCGGTCCTTAGAAGTATTTTTTGTCATATGAACATGGGGTCCCGCAGCTCCGTTTACTTACAATACTGCATTGGACAATCAAATTACACCGGGACGCAGTGTGCGTTGGTAGGCCTAGTATATTTTTAACAATTAACACAAGCAATCTACTGTAATAACTTTTAAAGTAAATGTTTGCAAAGAAATTTCAAGGTGCACGTGCTTGTTTGTTGAAAAGTCTTAGAAAAAACTTCGTCAAGGAGATTCCATGGTATCCCACCCCTTTGTAAAATACGATTAGTCCATATGTAAGTGAACTAATCGCATTCTGGGAAAGCAGTAGGTAAAGATTTGTTTTAAAAAGTCATATAGTAGATTGCGTGTGTTAATTGTAAAAAATAAAATAATTTAGGCCTACCAACGCACACTGCGTCCCAGTGTCATTTGAATGTTCAATGCAGTATTGTAAGTAAACGAAGCTGCGGGGATCCCATGTTCACGTGACAAAAAATACTTCTAAGGACCTCTTCTATCATCTCCCAAAAAATCTGTACTCAATTCAAAAACACCCTGTATACAAAAGCTTGGAATGACCTGTAATCTATCTATATAAATAAAAACTATCAAAGGACCCGGCGTTGCCTGGGATAAATACGCTTGTAGGTAAACAGAACAACCTCAAAAAGCTAAATTAACCTCCAAATTCGTTAAACAATAACTCAATCACTCAATATAGAGCGAAGGGACTATCCATCCAAAGAAAAACCTGAAAGACAGGAATTTACCTCTTCACTGAAAAAATCCATTCTAGATGATAAACCGAAAAAAAATTTTTAAAGGCTCACAATAGATGGACCTCTCCAAGGATGCCTTCTAGTCTAAATACTTTTTACTCAAGTAATCTCACTTTATATGTACACTTGATGTTATTGCAATTTCCTTACTTCTTTCGATGTCTTGAAGCAAAAATTGGCCATTCATCACTTTGTTTAGTGTAGCGGTCGCCAATTCTTCTATTTACTTGCTTACCATTTGCTCAATACAGCAAGAAGCTAAAGGAGTGCTTTCTCTATCGTCTTTCACTCTTTCTCAATAGTCTGCTAACTCATTATCTCCAATTACTGATCAATTTTAAAGATTTTAAAGAAATTGTTAAATACTAGGAATTCTCTTTTCTAAGAAAAGCCTGAATGACAGGAATTCTATGCTGTGAATTCTATATTGCACAAACTTTGTCTTCAATTGTTTGTCATGAGACTTATATTGTTGATCCTTGCATAATGTTGGTGCATTGCGTGTTGACACTATTGTTGATACCTATTGTTGCAGAAACTTTGTCTTGCATTGTTGGTCATGAGATATTTCTCATTAATATTCCCTGTCATAACCATGAATATCGATTTTTTATCAATACTTATGATTTTTTCGAAATCTGAGGTAGACAGTGACCTTCCTCGTGCTCTGAAGGTCATTTATGCGAAATGTTATCTAGATCGGAATAAAACGGTAGATTTGTATTAAAAACAAACAAACCCACAAACAAAAAAACATCCTCCTACCTCAGATTTCGAAAAAATAATAATTATTGATAAAAAATCGATATTCATGGTTATGGCAGGATATATTAATGAGAAATATCTCATGACCAACAAACACTATGCACGGACCAACAATATATATCTCATGACCAACAATGCAAATAAAAGTTTGTGCAACAATAGGTATCAACAATGGTGTCAACACGCAATGCACCAAAACTTGGCAGGAATCAACAATATATATCTCATGACCACTAATGAAAGGAAAAATTTGGAACAATGCATAGAATTCCGGTTATTCAGGCTTTACTTAGAAAAGAAATTTCTTAGTATTTAACAATTTTGTGAAAATCTTTAAAAATGATTAGTAACTGGAGATAATGGAAAATTAGCAGACTATTGAGAAAGAGTGGAAAGACGACAGAGGAAGCACTCCTTTAGCTTTGTGCTGTATTGAGGAAATGGTAAGTAGGTCACTAGAAGAATCGGCGATCGTTAAACTTCAAAAAAAGATGAATGGCCAAATTTTGATTCAAGACATCGAGAGAAGCAAGGAAATTGCAACAACATCAAGTTTAAAGTAAGATTACGTGAGTAAAAAATTATTTAGACTAGCAGTGGCATCCTTGGAGAGGTCCGTGCATTGTGAGCCTTTAAAAAAACTTTTTTTTAAATGTTTATTAGGAATTTTTGTTGTATTAATTCTAAGCATTTTCATGTGTGTTATTTTTAAGATATTTCAAAATTTATTAAAAAAAAAAAGTCCGAGCCACTCGGGGGTTATCACCAAGCTTATTTGGTAGCCCTGCAGGTCCGATCATTGCACATAATATTCTGTGGGAAGGTGTATATTTATGTGTCTGGAAAGGAAAGAGAAAGATCGAGGATTGGTCAGAGAAACTCTGCAACTAAAACAGAAAAAGCTATACGGGCATTTGATACATCTCATCAACGGCAGTTTCAAATAGAGCAACAGGGTATAAGAGCTTCTACTTCAAGGGAAGAAAAACTTGAGTCTAAAGTATCTGGTGATGCTCACAGTGGTATGGGAAGTCAAAAAGAGTTTAGATGCTCTGGTACATCACCTGGACTACCTATTTTTCGTTTTTTTGTAGAATGGATACTTCCTTCGCCCTGTGTTGTATTGATTTAGTTATTATTTAACCAATCAGGAGTGATAATTTAATTTTTTGGGATCTATCTCTTTACCTACAAGTGTAATTAACCCAGCAACGCCGGGTACTTCTACTAGTGAATGAATATAACGTTAACATAATGATTACGTTATATTATTTCAAATTTTATGTGGTTTAGTGGAACGATGAACGTCTATTTGGATTTTCGATGCTAGGCTATGAATGTAATATATCAAATCGCTTTAAATACCGTGTGATGACTGAATATAACGTAAAATTATATCGAAATTGATTCAAAGCTACATGGTTTCGAGGAATAATGATGCTCTATAGGAAATTTCAATTCTGGTCTATAGCATGTAATATATCAAACGGCTTGGAATGACGTGTAATGAATGAATATATCGTAAAATTAATGATAATCTAAATTACAGGGTCGGACATTTTAATATGGCCACTTGCTAGTATCCGGAACTTTGGCGGCAAGCACAGCAGCTATTCGACGTGGCAGAGAGTCTAGAAATCCTCGGAAGGTGGCTGTAGGTATCTGGAACCATTCAGTGATCATTACATCCCGTAATTCCATCACCGTGCGTGGTTGGGGCTCCAGCTTACGGACATGGCGATAGAGATAGTCCCACAAATGTTCAACGGGGTTGAGGTCCAGGGTGTTTGGTGGCCTTGGGAGTAGCTTGAATTCATACTCATGCTCCTCGAAACAGTCGTGGACAATTTTGGCCTCCATATGATAGGGAGCATTGTCCTTTTGAAAGTTGCTATCACCATGAGGAAACACTCTCGACATGAAGGGGTGTACTTGATTAGCGGTATCATTGGACTCAGGCCATACCACGAAAACATCCCTCAAACAGTCACGCTTCCGCCACCAGCCTGTCGTCTGCCAACGATGGTGTCGGGATGCCTGTCCTCAGATGCTTCCCGGCGAATTCTCCATCGTCCGTCCACTCTGTTCACCAGAAACCGCGACTCATCAGAGAAAGCAACTCTTTGCCCCTCGGCCGAGGTCCAATGGCGATAGTCCATTGAGAATTGAAGGCGTTTTTGGCGATGCATTGGCATCATCATGGGTGCTCTTACCATACGCCTGCTCCGGAGCCCCAACCTCAAGAGGGATCCTTGCACTGTCTTGATGCTGACACGCCTAGTTTCCCCACTGTTCATTTGCTGTATCATTTGCTCAACAGTGGCACGCCAATTGGTTTTGGCAGGCGTCGTAACCGATGCTCGCCTCTAGGAACGATGGCCCGTGGGGCCCTCTTCGTTTCTGGTTCGTCCAGTCGCGGTAAACCACAACGACAGCCCTAGAACAATTCACAAAAGTGCTGTTTCTGAAATGCTTCCCCCCCCCCTTGGCGTGATAGCCGATGATCATCCCCTTTTGAAGTTCTGACAGGTCTGTTGCTCTGCCTGTGACGGCGACAATTGCTGTGTTAACGGATGCTACTACACGTCTGCTGTTGTCAGCTTTCAATGACAAGCAATAATTTTTCATCTGCATACCATGGGACGTTCCAGCATGTTCGAGAAAAGATGATCATATGAATGTGTCCAGATCCTGTAGTTCAAAGGTACCTGCTTTAGTGGAACAATGATGGTCTATTTGAACTTCCCATGCAAGGTTATGGCATGTAATGTATCAACCAGCTGGGAATGACGTGTAATGAATGAATATTTCGTAAAATTAATGCTATTCCAAATTAGTTCAGAGATATGTAGTTTATTAAAACAATGACGGTCTATTGGAAATTTCAATGCTTGACTATACATGCAATATATCAAATAGCTTGGAATAACGTGTAATAAAGGGAAATTTTCCCCAATCATCCTTCTATCATTAAGAATCTTAAAGGTCAGGATTGTTTTTATCTAAAGAGCGACAAGGGCAATAGTGTCGTAATCCTCACTAAAGAAGATTACTTTCAGCGTGTGGAGGTTCTTATATCCGAAGGACCGTTTATAAGAGTCGACAAAAATCCTCTACCTAAATTAATTAGAGAAGTAAAAAAATCCGTCAAATCTAGTCCTAATCTCATCCCTCAGAACTTAACGACGTCATTAATTGTCAAAAACCCGATCCTGCCTAGACTATATTGCCTTCCTAAAATACACAAGCCAGGTAATAAAATGAGGCCTATAGTGTCTAACATAGATTCTCCGACCTACAAAATTTCTAAGTTTCTCGCCAATTTCCTTAAGAATTTAAAGTTGTCAGAATACGACAGCTCAGTTAAGAACAGCGTTGATCTTGTTAAAAAATTACAACATAAGACCATTAAAGAAGGAGAAGTACTTATTTCTTTCGACATCGTGTCCCTCTTTCCTAGCATTCCGATACCGGATACGATAAATTTTCTAGTCGATATTTTACATAAAAACAAAGTGCCTCCTCTTGTACAATCAGAATGCCTTAAACTCGTCAGAATATGCACCAGTAACAACATATTCAGCTTTAAGGATCAAGTGTTTAAGATGACAGAGGGGACGCCTATGGGCTCATGCCTCAGCCCCATCTTGGCGGAGGTATTTTTGAAAAGCTTCGAAGACATTCTCAGGACTTCTAACTTTTATTTCCCCGATTGTTGGTACCGATATGTTGATGATATTTTCACCATTTTTGACACCAACAAATGTAGTATTAATGATTTTTTAACACACATTAACAGTTTCTATCCTTCCATACAGTTCACTTCGGAGTTAGAAAAAGACAGAAGATTACCCTTCCTCGACGTCACCATTACTAGGGGTGAAAACCGATTGGAATTCGATATCTATAGAAAACCGTCGAATGGACTTAATTACATTCCGATCGCATCCAGCCACCCTTGGAACCAAAAGATGGCTACATTCATCGCCATGCTGGATAGGGCCCTCAACATCCCCCTAAACAAAGATAGGTTCCATGAAGAAATAAAGCTAATCAAAAAGATTGCGACCAATAATGGCTACAATGAACGCACGATTACGGACTTACTACGAAAAAGGAAATACAAAAAATTCATCAGTGACATCACCACCTTTAGCACCCAAAAGAACAAGGAGAACAGGATTTCAGTCCCCCACAACAAGCAACTGGTAAAAGGACTGAACTCTTTGTTCAAGGCCTTCAACTTCTCCCTGTGCTTCAACAACCCGAACAAGACTAAGGACTTACTACCCAACCCAAAGGATAAAATACAGGATTTACTTCATGCTGGAATTTATGAAATAAAGTGTGGCCAATGTGATAAAGTCTACCGAGGTCAGACGGTTAGGAATATCGGCACAAGATACAAGGAACATTTGGCACATAGGAAATTCGAAAGAATTAATCAATCAGCTGTAGCCAAACACTCCATCGACACCGGCCACGATTTTCCCATTACCAATGTTAAACTTTTACACTCAATAAACAAAAGACAACTCTTGGACCCATTCGAAAGCATTGCTATTCATCGAGTTAAGAAAACATCGATTCTTAATCAAGATATGGGGCCGATTAGCGATACTTCGCTAATCCGATGGCTCATCAAAAGAACCGTCCAATGAACACTTTAGTTGTTCCTTTTTCTTCAGGATTGGTTATTTACTATTACAAATACGGCCTGATTTTACTCAATAGGCAGTTAACTCGTCTTTTTGGATTAGTTTACTCCTGGACTGCTGAACGATGGTAGCAATCGCTACCGAAAGGATTCTCCAGATTACGGTTGTATTTTTCCTTTATTTCTTTGTTGTGGCTAAAGAGTTTTTTATTGATATTTACAAAGGGATATATCGTAAAATTAATGAAAGTCCAAATAGGGTTCAAATATAAGTGGTTTATTGGAACCATAATGGTCTATTGGAACTTCCAGTGCTAGACTGTGGCATATAATATATCAGACAGCTTGGAATACCGTGCAATAAATGAATTATCGTAAAATTAATGACTATCAAATTAGTTTAAAGATCATTGGTTTATTGGAACCTTTATGGTACACTGGAACTTTCTATATTAATTTACGACACGTAATATATCAAGCAGCTTGGAATGAGGTGAAATGAATGAATATGACGTAAACATGATGATAGCCCAAATTACTTCAATTGTATGTGGTGTAGAGGAACGATGAACATCTATTTGGACTTTCAATGCTATGCTAAGCATGCAATATATCAAATAGCTCTATATAACGAGTGATGAATAAATATATCTTAAAATTAATGAAAATCCAAATGGATTCAACGCTACATGGTTTGTGGAACAATGATGATCTATTGGAACTTTCAATTCTAGGCTATGGCATGTAATATATCAAACAGCTTGGAATGACGTGTAATGAATGAATATATCGCAAAATTAATGATAGTCCATATTTGTTCAACGATACGTGGTTTATTGGAACCATAATGGTTATTGGAACTTCCAGTGCTAGACTGTGGCATGTAATATATCAAACAGCATGGAATTATTACGTGTAATGAATGAATTCCATTAAAATTAATGATTGTCAAAAATAGTTTAAAGATAACTGGTTTATTGGAACCATTACGGTCTATTGGAATTTTCTATACTAGGCTACTGCACTTAATATATTAAAGATCTTGGAATGACGTGTAATGAATGAAGATAACGTAAACTTAATGATTGCCCAAATTATTTCGATTGTGTGTGGTTTAGTTGAACCATGAACGTTTATTTAGACATTCAATTTTAGGCTATGCATGTAATATATAGCTATTTGACGTGTGATGAATGAATATTACATAAAAGTAATGATAACCCAATTAATTCAAAGCTCCGTGGTTTAGTGGAAAAATGATGATCTATGGGAAATTTCAATGCTGGGCTGTGGCATGTAAAATATCAAAGAGCCTGGAATAGAATATAATGAATGTATATAAAGTAAATTTTGTAAATACAAATTGGTTCGTAGATACGTGGTCAACAGCCGGCCAGGTGGCCGAGAGGGCTAGGGCGTAGACTTTCCAGTTCTCGAGTCCGCCTGGTCGCGGGTTTGAATCCCGCCGTGGGCACGGATGTTTTGTGTTCGTCCCGGGCTACGTACTGTTATAACTTGTGTAAAAGGCGCAAAATGACCTTAGTTGTCGACGCCAAAAATTTCTAGACCCCCCCCCCTCCCAATACGTGGTTAAGTGGAACCATGATCGTGTATTGGATTTTTTAATTCTGGGCTATGGCATGTTATATATATGACACAGCTTGGAATGACGTGTAATGAATGAATATGTAAAATTATTGATATTCCAAATTCGTTCAAATATACGTGGTTTATTGTTACCATGATGGTTTGTTGAACTTTCAATGCTGGTATATTGCATGTAATATATCAAACAGCTTGGAATAACGTGTAAAGTCCAATTTAGTTGAAGGATACGGTGTTTAGTGGGATAAACAAACAATCAAACTCTTCTTAAACTACTAATTGTTTATTGAGGTATTATTTTTGGATATGATCATGGCAATAAGCTTATTTTGAAAATTCATTTCGATATAGGAGATTATCTCGTATTAGTAACTAGCACAGGTATCCGGCGTTTCCCGGGATAATTACACTTGTGGGTAAACAGAACAGTGTTAAAAAATTAGATTATAACTTCCAATATTTTTAAATTTAACCTGAATTAATAAAACACAGAGCAAAGGGACTATCCATTCTTAGAAAAATACGCCAAACAGGAATTCTAGGTGATATAACGGGACTTTATCTTGAAGCAAAACTTGGCTATTCATCATTTTGTGTAGTCTAGCGATCGCCGATTCTTATAATTACCATTTGCTCAATACAGCACGGAGCTAAAGAAGTGCTACCTCTGTCGTCTATCCACTCTTTCTCAATAGTCTGCTAACTCTCCATTATCTCCAGTCACTGATGATTTTTAAAGATTTTCAAGAAAATGTTAAGTTACTAAAAACTCTCTTTTCTAAGAAAAGCCTGAATTACAGGAATTCTATGCATTGTTACAAATTTAAACTTATCTATATTGCACAAACTTTGCCTTGCATTGTTATCATGAGATATATAATGTTGGTCCGTGCAGAGTTTGAGAATTGCGTGTTGATACCATTGTTGATATGTATTGTTGCACAAACTTTGTCTTGCATTGTTTGTTATGAGATATTTCTCATTAGTATGGCTTGCCATAATCATGAATATCGATTTTTTTTACCAATATATATTATTTTTTTGAGATCTGAGATAGATAGTTTTTGCATTGCAATATTATTTTTTTTCTTTATTTCTTTAGAATTGATTTACAAAGAGCCCTGGCCGGAGCCTGTATGGCCATCTGGCCGATGTGTAAGGTCTCCAGCGGGGTTATTGAATGACAGATATTGAGTGTTAATTTATAGTAAAGGTTTGGAATATATATCCTTTTAAAAAAAACTAACAAAATGGTAATTTTTATGGTAGTTCGTGATTGAGTTAAAATGGATAAGAGGTTAGTAGTTAAGTTTCCATTAGGAAAATGTATGTGATATTAAGAATTATTAAAAAAAATTGGGTTATAAATAGGGGTAATTGTAAATAGTTAAAAGTTTTAGCGGAGGTTAGTAGGTATTTTATTAGACAGAAGCGAATTTTTTAATATTTTTTAAAAGTTGCATTTGTGGGAGATAATATGATATGTTCAGATAAACTGCTCCAACATTTGACGCCGATAAGGGAGATGCAATGGCGTTGGTAATTATTTCTGGTAAAAGGGACTCTAACCAGTTTTGACAATCGGGTGGGATAGGGGTGAATGTTTTGTTGATAAGAGATTTCAAAAGGAGTAGAAGGAATTAATTGAAGGTTAATAATTTTGTAAACGAATAAGCAAAGTTGAATAATATAAATTTGATAGATGTTTGGAATCCCCAGGAGTTCGAAATAATGGGAAACAGAGTTAGGCAATCGGTAAAATTGGTAGAGACTTTACAACACAACAAAGGGAGAACAGAGTTTCCGACTAGTTTCGCCATTTATTCCAGGCTTTATTAAGGATACACACTAGAGGACATAAGCCTTAATATGCAGAAAATATGGTACAGAATGAGAACATGATTGGATGAAGAAATAACAAATCTTAAATAATATAAATTATACAGTGGCGACATTGAAAGGAAAATGGTTGGATAAGGAACCAATAACAATGAAATTATAAGGAAACCTTGAGAGGAAAATTAATTGAAATATAAAGGAAAAAGTGATGTCATAACACAAACAAAATTGAAAACGCGGACCTAGAAGAAGACTCATCCGGAGTTAACGTAAACTAAAGTATCAATAAAATATGGAAAAGAAAATTAAATATACAAATTTGAAAAATTACAAGATATCGGATAAAAAATTTAAAATTGAATAAATATCAATCGGAGGTTAAGCAAGGTTCTTAGAAACCATTTTTGCAAGCGAGAAAGGCGTAAGAGATTGGAGTTCGTAGCGGATCCCCAAAATTGGACTTCGTAGCAGAGGGCCGAGTGTATTAACGAGTTATAAAGAAGGATTAGTATATAGGAGGGAAGAAAGCGGAGATGAGATATCATTCCTTGTCTTTTATTAAGTTTTGTTAAAAGAATATTAGTTATTCGAATTCGTTATGGGTTATCTTTATATATAAAAATTCAGGTTCAGGGTGCGTCTGTAAATGTTCTAAAAACTTTTGAACCACTTATTCGATTGAGCACATATTCGCACCATATATTCGTTACGTCCATAGTAAGGTTTACATGTCCCCAAGGTAAGGGGGAAGGGGTAAAAATCATATATCTTGGATTATGTTTGTTTACTCAAGAGATGGCACCAGGGTTTGTTTATCTTTTTTTATATAGACCTTTCCCTTGAAACTGAAACTGGAGTAACTATGCAAAAGCAACACCTAGGGACGGTGCGATACTACTGATATGAGTAAAAAGTCGATACTTTTCTTTCGATATTGGCAGTATCGGTATCGATATCCGTTATTCGATAATATCGTGTTATTGAAAAAAAATATGAGTGTCCGTAAATAGTATCGGTATTGATTTTTAAATTGTAGAAATATTTTTTTTAAATTTTAGAAATTTAAAAATTAAATTAAAAATTAAAAACAAAATTAAAATTGACAATTCTAGTAAATCAAAATTATACAAAAAAGTATAACTGGGGCAATTGTCCGAGAAAGTAACACAAGGGCAAATGTCCACAATTGAAACCAAGAATAAAGAGGTATGTGGATAATCGTAATTCAGTATAAAGAAGTGCTCTTTTGCCACAACAAAATTAATAAAGAATATAACAAAAACAAAAATAACGGAAAAATACAACCTGGAAGCGCTTTTTGAGAGCAAAGCTCTCCTTATTCGGCAGGAACCAAGGAGAACACGTGGAAAACCCAAAGTGTACTGATTAGAAACGACAATCGACAATCGAACAGTGAAGTGTACGTTTGTTAGGATGGGACAAAAGCAGCGGTTTCACAAAGCTCATCCAACCAGAATAAACTCCAAATGAAATACACTGAGGTAGTCAAGAACCTGACCAACCCAAGCGGTCTTCCATATTATACAAAAAAGAAAATAAGATTGACGATTGTTAGAAACGAAATACAAACGAAATAAAAAACACAAGGAGAAAGAAGATTATCACAGTAGTCCGGGAAAGAGACGTTGCTAATATCTTCAAAATTGACGTCAAGAACGTGAATCGGTTTACGATACTTCGTATGCCAGTTCATATTCAATGAATTACTCAGTATTCCATTCACAAGTTTATTGTCGTGAGTCTTCATCTTCTGTATCATAATCAAAAGGAGATCCTGTATAAACTTTCCAATATGGGCCATGTTTAAATCCATTTGGATGGATTGGTTTTTCACCGTCCTTCTTTCCAGCTGAGCAATGGTCCTCAGGTTAACATTCTGGAATAATTGTAGTTTACTCCATCTGGTTTTACAGATAGTCGCCCACGCAGGCATGCCATAGAGGAGTATAGTCCGGATAATCGATTTGTACAGAAGTAGCTTGTTGTCAATGCTGAGGGCGCTGTTGTGACCCATGAGAGCTATGATACTGTACTTAGCCCTCTTCGCTTTGTTCAGAGCATAAGACATATGCCGGTTCCATGAGAGTCTTGAGTCAATGATAACTCCCAGATACTTGTAGTTGTCCACCCAGTCCCGTTTCTTATTGAACAGAACCAGAGAATCTGGGGGACGCTTGAGCTTCCTATTGAGGTACAAAGCCTTGCACTTTCCGACGTTAAGGTTCAACTTCCAGCAGTTAAACCAGTCTTCGAACTGTTTCAAGGCGCACTGCAAAAAAATGGAGAGCAGCGCAGTCAACGTTTAGAAGCAGACAGATTACGACACAGAAGGCAAGAGAACGTTTAAGTAATGCAAACAGAGGTCTTCATCTATTAGTATAACAACAAAGAATCCAAGACGGCCATTAATAAGAAGGTTCATTTAACCGCCTTTAATTTGAATACGATCCAGAAATTGATTACTCATTACATTCAAAAATAATTATTGGAGATATGAATAAGATATATCAATTTTGTCATGCATTAAAATTTAAAAATAAAACTCCTGGAATATGTTGCGGTGCCGGAAAAATTGTTTTACCAGAATTGCATCCACCGCCTGAACCATTAAATTCTTTACTAATAGGTGATACTGCCGATTCCAAATTGTTTCTATGAAAAATACGGAAATTCAATTCTTGCTTACAAATGATAAAATTTGGCGCCACGAAGATCATTAGTGGTCGTCATTTCGATATCACATTCAAAATTCAAGGAGAAGTGTATCACCAAATCGGCTCTTTACTTCCAGTGCCAAATAAAGAATAAAAATCTTGCAAATTGATTTCATGGGAGACGAAGCAGAGCAAGTTAACATTCGCTGCCATTAAAATTGTATTGAAAAAATTACAGAAAGGGCCATTGTGGCATTTCTAGAAACGATGTTAAAAGAAAAAATGCAAATTGATAATTACATGGTCGTGATCAAAGCCGACAAAAACTCCAACTGGGCAACACGCTGGTCGATTTAATGCTCCAAATATTAATGAAGTGGCCATTGGTTATTGTTGGTGATCAATTTGACCAGCGAGATATCAATATCATGCGTCGCGATAATACCGTATAAACTATAAATGATATTAATCGTTTATATCATGCTCTGCAATATCCAGTTATTTTTTGGGAAGGAGAGAATAGCTATCATATTAATATCAAACAATGTAATCCTTCAACAGGTACAATCAACATTTACATTATTATTTTCAACATTTATATTATCTACTATACTAGCTGAATATACCCGGCGTTGCTCAGGCTCTTTCTGATGAAGTTTTGCAATTTCTGATTCTGAATACACAGAAAAAATAAACATTATTCTCCACCTTTTTTCTCCTGCACTGTGTCAAACTCACTTAGCTATATATACCATTCCAACACGAGCAGTTGTAGAACTGCTAAAGGGGCCATACTTGGAGAGGCCATCCCTTGGGAGCATTTTAAAAGAATTTTTTTTGATTCCTTAATATGAATTTTTACTACGAGGGTTGGGGCATAAGTCATGGCAACTATTTTTTTCTTGTAGATATGTGAACGGCTCACAAACGTATATATGTCGTGTGGAAGTTCTGCATGCATAGTGTGTATGCAGAACAACAGATGGCTCTGTGATTGCTGGTAGTAGCGCAGCGAGGGCTGTGAAATCAGTCAGTTGGTGAGCCTGCTCAGTGCGCTCTCCATGTTAGGGGAGCCTCATTGAGACAGGTGGAGAAGTTCAAGTATCTCGGGATTGCATTCACGAGTGATGGACGGCAGGAGAAAGAATTGGATGCTCGGATTGGTGCAGCAAGCTGTGTCAGACGTGAACTGTGGCGATCCGTGGTAACGAAACGAGAGCTGGGTAACAAAGCCAAGCTCTCCGTCTTCAAATCTATCTTTGTCCCCATTCTCACCTATGGTCATGAGGCTTGGGTAATGACCGAAAGAGTGCGATCGCGGGTACAAGCGGCCGAAATGAGATTCCTGAGAGGTGTGGCAGGTGTTACCCTACTAGATAGAGTGTACAGCAGCACAATAAGGGAATCTTTAGGTGTTGAGCCGCTACTTCTCCGCATTGAGAGATCTCAGTTGCGCTGGTATGGCCACGTGATACGGATGCCGCAAACTAGTCTTCCTAGGCAGTTGTTATTTTCCAAGCCGGTGGGTAAGAGACCAAGGGGTCGGCCTAGAACCAGGTGGCTAGACTACATGGAGAATCTGGGTTCGAGTCGCTTGGATATTACCAGGGATGACATGCGCCTGATGGCGGAAGATCGCGATCGCTGGAGATCCTCCATAGGACTGCTGCCCCCGCGACCCTAACGGATAAGCGGGTTTGAAAAGTAAGTAAGTAAGTAAGTAACAAATAACAAACATAAAAATCATTCCAAAAATAACAAATAACATTACTAAAACATTAAAAACCACCATCAACCTAAAAACAACAATCAATCAAAATAATAGCACAAATATCAATTTCAAAGAAATATGTCAAAATAATAAAGAAAATGGAAAACTAAAAATATAATTTATCAAATACCATGCATAAATTGTGAACATATCTACACAGGTCAAACTAAACGACAATTAGAAATAAGATTAAAAGAATATGAAAGAGCACTTCGGCACAAAGACAAAAACAACCAATTAGTAAATCATTGTATTAAAGAAAACCACACACCAGTTTGGAATAACACAAAATCATTGGAAAAGAAGAAAATTATAAAAAAAAGATTAATTAAAGAAACAATAAATATATTTAAATTTAAATGAGTTCGGTCTCCTTTAAGGGGGAAAAATCGTGAATTATGAAAAACAAAAAAAAATAATAAATAAAGTCATCGTCATATACAATAGCCAACAATCATAACCAACAATTTCAACCAAATTCTCGAAAACGTTTTTTTATATAAATTTTATCCCAAATATTTGAATCACCCTCTTCAAAATTTCATATGTATTTCAAAACCAACACTTCCTTCAAGATTATCCTTTTCCCCTATCAACATTATCTGCACAAGACTTCATCTACATCCTCAATAGATTGGGTTTATTTCTACTATCAACATCTTCAATAGACTACATCCTTTGAGTTTTCTTCCATCTTACAAGTTTCTTCAAGATTGGTGACTCTATTTTTTATTTATTTTTTTTTTATATGTTTTTATTAATTCACGATTTTTCCCCATTAAAAACAGACTGAGCTCATTTAAATTTAAATTAATCATTTAAACTCCTTAGATCAATAAAACAATAAATATCATTACAAATAACAAAAATTTAGCCAAGCCATCAATAGAGATAAACAATAAATGGATACTACTTTTAAACAACAATTACCCTAGTATACAATAGCCAACAATCATAACCAGCAATTACAACCAACTTAGCTTCATCATATTTATAGCAATTGTTAAACTCTTATTTCAACTGTTTTCACTATTCAAAAATATTTTATCCTACTGATGATGAGAAATATTCTTGAAAACGTTTTTTATCCCAAATATTTGGATCACCTTCTTCAAAATTTCATCTGTATTTCAAAACTAACACTTCCTTCAAGATTATCGTTTTCCACTATCAACATTATCTTCACAAGACTTCATCTACATCCTCAATAGACCGGGTTTATTTCTGCTATCAACAACATCTTCAATAGACTATCCTTTGAGTTTTCTTCCATCTCACAAGTTTCTTCATCGTTTTTCAAGATTGGTGACTTTATTTATTATTTATTTTTTTGTTTTTATTAATTTTACGATTTTCCCCATTAAAAAGAGACTGACCACATTTAAATTTAAAATTAATCATTTAAACTCCTTAGATCAATAATTATCTATTGTTGCACAAACTTTTCTTTGAATTGTTGGTAATGAGATATACATTGTTGGTCCGTGCAGAGTGTTTCTAAATTGCGTGTTGATACCATTGTTGATAACTACTGTTACACAAATTTTGCCTTGCATTGTTGGTCATGAGATATTTCTCATTAATATGCCTTGCTATAACCAATATTGATTTTTTATCAATACTTATTATTTTTTCGAAATCTGAGGTAGACAGTAATCTTGAAGGTCAAAATGGAAAATTTCATAAAGTTCGGAATAAAACTGTAGATTTGTATAGGAATGGTTGTGTATTGTATTGACTGAGTTATTGTTTAACCAATTCGGTGTTATAATTTAATTTTTTGAGATTGTTCTGTTTACCCACAAATGTAGTTAATCTGGGCAACGCCGGTTACTTCTGCTAGTCTTCTATCTATATAAAAAGGATGTTTGTGGGTTTGTTTGTTTCATAACAAATACTGAACAAAGAAGCACGGTTTCTAAGGTAATTTTGGCGTAGATTACAAAAATGACGCTCATTTTCGCCTGTCAGGTCTCAATCTTTCGTAAACCGTGATTGAAATATTTTATATTTTTATGTAAATTTGAAACTTACTACTTAATATATTACTTAATATAAATGAAAATGCCTAGAGGAACTTATAAAAAAATCCAGATAATTTTTGTTATATTTGTGAATGTGTAACAACAAAGGTTTATAAGCGAATAAAATCAAATTACGTCTAAAAACTTTATAAACTATTTTTCGAAATTGAAGTGGGAGATCAAGAAATTGAAGTGAAACTATAGTGTTTGGTCTAAAATGCCTTAATTTACCGAAAATATAAAATTTTAATATGCGATTTACCAAAAATTGAGACCCGATAAAGAAACTCGGTTTGCAGATTCGGAATCAGCAGACCCAAATTACCAAGTCAACTACTCTTCGCCTAGTAATTTTTTGAAAGTTAAAAATTGTTAGACCGTGTAATTATTGTTAGGAAATCGATATTTATGTTTATGGCAAAGCGTATTACTGAGAAACATCTCATGGCCAACTATGCAAGTAAAAGTTTGTCCAACAATAGTATCAGCACGAAATGCACCAACACTATGCAGGGATCAACAATATATACGAGGCAAAGTTTTGACCAACAATGAAAGGCAAAGTTTGTGTAATATAGATAAGGTTCAATTTGTAACAATACATAATTCCAGTCATTCAGGCTTTTCTTAGAAATGAAAGTTCTTAGTACTTAACAATTTCTTGAAGTTCATCAGAAATGATCAGTAACTGGAGATAAAGCTGAGTTAGCAGACTATTGAGAAAGAATGGAAAGACGACAGAGGAAGCGTTCCTTTAGCTCTGTGCTGTAATAAGCAAATGGTAATCATTTCAATAGAAGAATCGGTCACCACTAGTCTACACAAAGAGATGAATTACCAGGTTTTGCTTCAAGACATCGAGAGTGGGAATTACAACAACATAAAGGGGAACATCTAAAGTAAGATTACGTGACTAAGAAATTATTTAGTCTAGCAGCAGCATGCATAACGAGGTGCATCCATTGTGAGCATTTAAAAAATTGTTTTCCTAATTTTCATTATGAGTTTTTACTTTATTAATTCTAAGCGTTTTCATGAGTTTATTTTTAAGATATTGCAAAATTTAGTCATAAAAACAGTCCGAGCCACGCCCGGAGTTATCACATAGCTTATTTGGTAGCACATCAGATCCAAACATTTCATAAAATTACATTTTGACTATATTCTGTAGAAATGTGTATATGTTGGAAACTGAGATCTTGATAATGCGATGATTGAACGTTCATTTCCAAGATTTATTATTAATGAGCATAAAATGATGACGCAAGGACAGAACATTAGTAGAACAGCGTCTACTGATGGGGCAAAAGAGTCACGCGTGTCTCCCTAGAGCTCCCTATAAAACGTCCACACGACTGGTAAAACTTTACGTGCCTGGAGTGGAAAGAAAAAGAATGACTACTGGTAAGAGAAACTCTGCAGCTAAAATAGAAAAATCTACACCGGCGTTTGAAATATCTGTTCAACGGGAGTTTCGAATAGAGCAAGAGCTTCTACGTCAAGAACAAAAAAAACTTGAGTCAAAGGTATCTGGTCCGCGTATATCTCCTAGAATTCCTGTTTTTCATAATATGGATAGGCCCTTTGCTCTGTGTTGTATTGATTGAATTATTATTTAACTAATTAAGAGTTATAAATTTATTTTTTTAGGTTGTTCTGCTTATCTACAAGTGTAATCAACCTTCGCAACGCCAGGCAAAGCCAGATACCACTGCTAGCCTTTTCTTTCTATAATTATAAAGAAAGATGGTTGTTTGTTTGTTTGTTTGTGGTCAGCTTGTTTGTTTGTTTGTTTTTTATGCAAATCTACAGTTTTATTCCGATCTTGATAAAATTTCGCATGCATGACCTTCAAAGCATGAGAAAGGTCACTGTCTACCTCAGATTTCGAAAAATTAATAATTATTGATAAAAAAATCGATATTCTTGATTATGGCAAGGCATATTAATGAGAAATATCTCAAGACCAACAATGTAAGGCAAAGTTTGTGCAACAATAGGTATCAACAATGGTATCAACACGCAATTCACAAACACTGTGCACGGACCAACAATATATATCTCATGACCAACAATGCAAGGCAAAGTTCGTGCAACAATAGGTATCAACAATGGTGTCAACACGAAATGCACCAACACTATGCAGGGATCAACAATATATGTCTCATGACCAACAATGCAAGGCAAAGTTTATGCAATATAGAATTTAATGCACAGAATTCCTGTAATTCAGACTTTTCTTAGAAAAGAGAATTCTTAGTACTTAACAATTTCTTGAAAATCTTTCAAAATGATCAGTAACTGGAGATAATGAGTTAGCAGACTATTGAGAAAGACTGAAAGACGATAGAGGAAGCACTCCGTGCGGTATTGAGCAAATGGTAAGCAAGTGAATAGAAGAATCAGCGACCGCTAGACTACACAAAGTGATGAATTGCCAATTTTTGCTTCAAGACATTGAAAGAAGAAAGAAATTGCAACAACATCAAGTGTACATCTAAAGTAAGATTACGTGAGTAAATAAATTATTTAGATTAGAAGGCACCCTTGGAGAGGTCCATCCATTGTGAGCCTTTAAAAATTTCTTTTTTTTTCGTTAAATCAAGTCTCGGTATATCACCTAGAATGGATTTTTTCAGTGTAGAAGGTAAATTCCTGTCTTTCGGATTTTTCTTAGAATAGTGTAGTGATTGAGTTATTATTTAACCAATTTGGAGGTTTAATTTAGCTTTTGTGGGTTGTTCTGTTTACCTACAAGCGTAATTATCCCGGGCAACACCGGGTCCTCTGCTAGTCTATGTATATAAAGAAGGACGTTTGTTTGTGGGTTTGTTTGTTTTTTACACAAATCTACTGTTTTATTCCAATCTTGATAAAATTACGCATACATGACCTTCAAAGCATGAGGAAGGTCACTGTCTACCTCAGATTTCGAAAAAATTAATAATTATTGATAAAAAATCAATATTCATGATTATGGCAGGGCATAATAATCAGAAATATTTGAATAATATCACATATTTGGGCTTCGTCGAGCATCATAACTATAAAGAAAAATAATCAGGTCTGGAAAGATGCGGTAGAAAACAATTTATTGCCTGACGCGTTTCAGCGTTACGCTATCTTCAGAGGCTGTTATGCTACAGATTATAGGGTTGGCCAAGCCACTTTTATATACAAATGGTAAGGCTTAAGTGGCTAATTACAACTAAAAATAAGAATAAAAATTATGAATAAAAAAGAAGGTGATTGGGTCCAGTCGTCAATGCACGGATCTTACAGCGGAATAATGACTCCGGTCATCGAAGCGCGGATCTCCTAGATAGCTGTATTATTACATCCGGTTGTTGATTTCTTTCTTCTTGGAAAAGTTGACGAGCAGCTGCAGGGTGTCTTCCCGTTCAAATACGGTCTGATTATTTATTTTCCAGAAATGTTTCATGACCAACAAAGTTTTTGCAACAATAAGTATCCACAATGGTATCAACACGCAATTCACAAACACTCTGCACGGACCAACAATATATATCTCAAGACCAACAATGCAAATGAAAGTTTGTGCAACAATAGGTATCAACAATGGTGTCAACACGCAATGCACCAACACTATGCAAGGATGAAAAATATATGTCTCATGACCAACAATGCAAAGCAAAGTTTCTGCAATATAGAATTCAAGCGTAATTATCCCGGGCAACATCAGGTACTCTGCTAGTCTTCTATATATATATAAAGAAGGATGTTTAGGCCAGGCATAAATAGGCCAGGTATAATAGGCCAGGCATATTAATGATAAATATCTCATTACCAACAATGCAAGGAAAGGTTTGTGCACCAATAACTATCAGCAATGTTGTCAACACGCAATGCACCAACACTATGCAAGGATCAACAATATATATCTCATGACTAAAAATGCAACGAAAAGTTTGTGCAACAACAGGTATCAACAAAAGTATCAACACGCAATTCACACTCTGCACGAAATTCACATTCTGCACGGAATTCATAAATATATATCATGACTATATTTTCAGTGTGAAAGTGTATATTTCGGAAATTGAGATGCTGATAATGCGATGATTGAACGTTCCTTTCCAAGAATTATTAATAATAAGCAAAGAATTATGATGCAGTGAAAGAACATTTATAAGGCAGCGTCAATTGATGAGGCAAAGGAGTCACGCGTGTTTCCCTTGACCTCCCTATGAAACTTCCAGACGACTGGCAAAATATTGTGCCTGGGAAGGTAAGAGTAAGAACGAGTATTGGTCAAATAAACTCTGCAACTTAAACAGAAATAGCTATACTGACATTTGAAACATCTTAACAACGGTCAGCTTAAAAACCTCCCAAATTCCAGTTCGAATGAAAGGAGGCAGACATAGAAAAGAGAGCGAGCAAAAGCAGACGATGGAAAGGAAGCGTAGTCCAAAGGATAGAGCGCTAAGCAACAAGAAAAGAAGACAGAAAATATGTGGAGAGATTGGAGAGATGACAGTGATTAGAGCAGAGACAAGGAAGGAGCCAATAGAAAAGAGAGAGAAGGTGAGGGGGAGACGTGGAAAGGAGAAGATAGAGAGAAGGGGAGAGCAAGTTTGGTTTACGACGTGTAAAGACGAAAATCTTGGACGTCGGTGTAGAGACGCGCTTCCCGGGAACTCGGAGACATGGAGTACTTCTAGGCGGGCATGCGAGCAGAAGGTAAGAGAATTTTCCTCTTTTCCTAAGAGAAAAGTCGTAAACAGGCTACGCTGCCGTGTGTTCTGCGGGAACCGAGAAGTGTTCACCCCCCGAGCACCACAAGGGGAAGGGCAGTTGCAGGCACCGGAACTTTTGCACGATACCGTGTTCTCGTACGAACTGTGATAAGATACACGTACGAGGAAGCAGAGCTGGAGGTTTGAAGGCGGTGGGCGACAATACATCGTTAGGCAGGGCTGCCGAAAATCCAACGTCCTCCACTGTCACAAAGACCGAAAATAATATTGGTTTGGGAAAGAAGCCAGAGGATAGCGATAATACGATGTTAGGCCTACATGCGAGGCTTCCTGCGCTCTCATTAGTTGAAGATGACGTGTCTCTAAAGATTAAACAGCAGTCACCCGTAGCCGAGCGCTGTTTTCGAGGAGGGACCAAAGAAGTCGACGAAGGCGTAAGCCTAAAGGTAGAGCGTTAAGCAAGGACGAATTGCTTTTCGTAACAGCGGTGGAGCAGGAACAATTCCTGAGTAAAAGAAGTAGCGTCGTAAGCGCGGTGAAATTTGCATAGCGCGTTGCGAAGCTCTTAATTTATTTCCTTACATTGAGTGGTTCACTATTTGCGCAATTAGAATTTTCCTATTTGCATAGTATTATCTTTAGCATAATTATCTGTGGTAGGGTATGTGTATTGCCATATATTAATTCTTGCTTTTATTTTATCTACCCTGATAGAAATCCCCACTGCGTTGCTCATTCCAGACGACCAGTTCAATATTCGGGTTCCAGTAATCCTAGCGACAAAAGGGTCACACGACGGGGTCACCGTTGTCTAGCGGAGCACGTGAGAAGGCCGCAGAGGTAGATGCTATTTTTGCGCAAGATTCGTGGGCAACCAGCTATACGTCTGAAATAGCAAGTAATCGACGTTATAGCGAGTGCTGTAATATATTTTTGTAACGCCATTAATAGAACGAAGTATCTTGCTAAAGTTTGAAGGCATTTTTTGACGGACCAGGACGGATGCTGATCGACTGTTTCCTTGAATTATTATTTTACTATTGACTTTTATAAAAATGGATTTTCATTCTGAATGGAATCTAGATCAAGCTAGAATAATATGTTCTGGATTTGTGTGCTAATTACAATTAACCTTAATTGTTCTAATTATTGGAATTTTCTGGCTGGCTAGTCTTACGCCAGGGTTTGTGTCGAATTAAAATTTTAGTAGTTTTCAATATATTCACTGACGCTAGTTTAAACTGGAAGTTTTGTTTAAAGATTAATATTATCTTTTTTAATTCTAGGCAGTTATTGTAAACCGTTAGAACGCGAAAGAGCATCTATTTATTGTTTGTCTATTTTCATTTAGAATATTTGAATTTTTGGAATATCAATAAAACTAATTTTCATTTAGCTTATTTTGCTACTTTTTTAAGTCCCACACATTTCCCACTGATAGTTACGTTACAAACGGAAGTTTCGAATAGAGCAATGGGTATAAAAGGTTCTACGTCAAGGGCTAGTAAATCTTTAGTCTAAAGTAGCTCGGTGATGCTCCTCAAAGGCGAAGGAAGTCAAGAAGAGTTTTGATAAAGTCCCGATATATCACCCAGAATACCTGTTTTAAGTCTTTTTCGTAGAATGGATAGTCCCTTTGCTCTGTGTTATATTGATTGAGTTATTATTTAACCAATTGGAAGTTATCGTTTAATTTTTTGAGATTGTCCTGTTCACCTACAAGTGTAATTATCCCGAGCAACGCCTTTGCTAGATTTATATATAGAAAGATGTTTCTGGTTTGTTTGTGGATGTGTTTTTTTATACAAATCTACAGTTTTATTCAGATCTTGATGAAATTTTGCATACTTGATCTTCAAAGTACGAGGAAGGTCAATCAATATTCATGATTATGGCAAGGCATATAAAAGAGACATATCTCATGGTCAACAATGCAACGCAAAGTTTGTGCAGTATAGATTAATTTCAATTTGTAACAATGCATAGAATTCTTATTATTCAGGCTTTTCATAGAAAAATGGGTTCTTAGTACTTAACAATTTTTTGAACATCTTTAAAAATGATTAGTAACTGGAGATGATGGAGGGTTAGCAGACAATTGTGAAACAGTGGACAGACAACAGAGGAAGCATTATTTTAGCTCCGTGCTGTATTGAGCAAATGGCAAGCAAGTAAATAGAAGAATCGGCGACCGCTAGACTACACAAAGTGATAAATGGCCAAGTTTTGCTTCAAGACGTCGAGAGAAAAAAGGGATTTGTAACAATATCAAATGTACATCTAAAGTGAGATTACGTGAGTAACAGAGTAGGTAGACTAGCAGTGACATCCTTGGAGAGGTTCATCCATTATGTGCCATTAAAAAAAGTTTTACGAATTTTCAGTAAGAATTTTACTGTATTGATTCTAAGCGTTTTCTTGTGTTAATTTTTAAGATATTTCAAAATTTATTCCAAAAAAAGACCGACCCACGCCTGGTTTATCGTCTAGCATATTTGGTAGCACAGCAGATCCAAACATTTCGTCAAAATACATTTTGACTATATTCTGTGGGAATATGTATATTTTGGAAACTGTGATAATGCAATGACTGAATGTTCGTTTCCAATAGTTATTGATGATGAGCATACTGTGATGATGCAGTGGCACAACATTAATAAGACAGCCTTTATTGTTGAGGCAAAGAATTCACACATGTCTCCCTTGAGCTCCCTATCAAACGTCCAGATGATTGGCAAATATTTGCGTCTGGAAAGGAAAGAGAAAGAACGAGTATTGTTCAGAGAAATTCTGCAACTGAAACGGAAAATTCTATACTGGCACTTGAAGCATCTGAACAACGGGAGTTTCGAATAGAGTAAGAGGGTATTAGAGCTTATACGTCAAGGGCAGAAAGTTTTGTCTAAAGGATCTGGTGATTCACCGCAGTAGTGAGGCAAGTCAAGCAGATTTTAGATAAAGTCCCGGTATATATCCTAGATTTCCTGTTTTTCGTATTTTTCGCAGAATGGATAGTCCCTTTGCTCTGCGTTGTATTGTTTGAGTTTTATTTAACCCATTGGGAGTTATAATTTAATTTTCTGATATTGTTTTCTTTCCCCACAAATGTAATTATCCCGTGCAATGCAGGGTAACCCTACTATTCCTTCATTATATGTAATATATATATGGATATTCAATTTGTAGCAACGCATAGAATTCCTTTTATTCAGGTTTTTTAGAATTGAGAGTTCTTAAGTACTCTCAGTTCTAAGAAAAGCCTGAATAACAGGAATTCTATGCATTGCTACAAATTGAACTTGAAAATCTTTAAAAATGATCAATAACTGGAGATAATGGAGAGTAAGCAGACTATTGAGAAGGAGTTGAAAGGCGACAAAGGAAGCACTCCTTTAGCTCTGTGCTCTATTGAGCAAATGGTAAGCATGTGTCACATGGGTGTAAGCATAGTTAATTGTAAATCATTGCGAGAACGTATAAATGAAAATAAAGATTATTTTTATTCGAATCTTCAAATAAAAATTGAAAATAATTATTCAAATATAAATACTCAAGCTGCAATATTATTATATGTGAATATAAAATAGAATAAGTTCAGATTCAGGTTGCAGTGGAATAAGTAAAACTGTCCTTGTTGACCACCCGATGGTGCTCTGACTTGAAAGTTCATCAACTCTGAGAATTAGGATTAAATTGGAACAGTTAGTGTATGTCAGTAGCGTAAGCACCGAGGCGAGGTTAACTCGGCGGCATAGCTACTGTGAAATAAGTATTGCGGTAAAAATACTTTAACATCCTAAGAAGAACGGTGGAAGTCCAGTCCAGGTAAGTAAACGTCGAATAGGATGGAAAGCCTGCTATCGGAACAGGTAAGTAGCAGCAAGAAATTGAAGACCGATTGCGTCTATTCACCAAGACCAGTTAACTCAATGAATAGAGGGCGCGACGTACGTATGACGATACTAATCGCTGAGCTTGAAGCAGAAAGATGAAAAAATCTCGGCGCATGAAAGAAGTTTTGAGGTCAACAAAACCATACATATAACACTCACTTAACTGTCGTCTACGGGACACTCGCTGTGATTCAGAAGCACTATGTAAAGCACCACTTAAATACCCGTTCTTAATTACTAGTCACAATTAGGGCACCACATCAAAGATATCACCTCTCATAAAGCACTAAATATGCACCAAGACTAATATTTATCTTTATAAATTTGCATTGGGAATTGTTGACACTAAAAACGACGACCGGGCGTGTACACACACGCACTCTTAACGGTATGCTTATAATCAGAAGCACTTGAAACACAAATAACCACCTAATGGCTAACTCCGCTATTAGCACCAAAGAACACCATTATAACACTAAGCCACACACTTATGGCACACAACAGATACACTCCTACGACGAAACAGATTCTTCCTGTTGAGAACCCTGCGTTAATTTTCGTAGTACCTCTCGTCGATTCACCTCGGGGTCGATGCGCATTCTTGCTAAACACGGCCAGCTGCAGCACTACTGGAACCCAAATAACAATTTATCAAAGACAGGAGACGCTTCTATAACATCAATATTCCTGTCGACACCCATAAACACAAAGCCAGGCTCGTCCGCCGAAAAGAACAAAAACCTCTGCGGCGTGAGCAAAAAAATATTAAGTTCCACGATAAACAAAGTTAACTGTGGGTCCATTCATTATCACATCACATGACTGGGAGCCTGATGTCCAGAAAATACTCCGCCAATACCCTCTGTCAGGTAAGAGTTCAGAGTCCACGGGAACACGCCAAATATAGTAATATTCTCGTCCCCCTCAATGGCGTCATACGGAATTGCGGCTCGGCATAACCTCCTTTGAACCGAACACGTCGCTATCTCAGTTACAGTAACGTTAGTGAATGCGTTGCTGACAACTGAAATACGACTATATAAAATGTCTAATGTCCTACCGTGAATAAACGGAACGCTGGCACCTTGAAGAGATCCTCTTGCTGGCGACGGGCCTTCTGCGTCCTCGGCTCCATTAGGAACAACAATATAACTCGTAAAACGATTTTCAAATATGCTGAAAAGAAGAATATAAAAATTTGTTGTTTAATATTACTGTAATATTTTTATATACACCAATGGCGAAAACTGCATGTAAATTTACGTATTCGATTGCAGTGCTCACACGAATCTTTCCAAACGTGCGCGAAATGAGAATGAAATCCTCGCACGTCTAAATGTTTTAAACTACTGGGTCTATGTTCTTTCCACTGCTAGATCAAAGTTATCATAAACGTCAAAAGAGAAAAACCATTGTTTCAAAGCATTGCCGGGTAAAATCTTTTAAGCATTCCAAGGAGCTTTAGCTCTGACGCAGATCTAATTTTAATATCTCACTTTTACTTCCACTTGGTTTAAATAAACAGTGGAAATCCTTTGATTCTATATGCATTCACGTCATTTTAAAATATAGGCCTAACATCAATTAGCCATTTTAACAATAAGCCTAATATTAATTAGCCATTTTTAACAATAGGCCTAACATTAATTAGCTAATTTTCACAATAGGCCTAACATTATTTAGTCATTTTAACTGTAGGCCTAACATAAATTAGCCATTTTTAACTATTAGCATAACATAAATTAGCCTTTTTTCACAATAGGCCTAACAATATTTACTCATTTTAACTGTAGGCCTAACATAAATTAGCCATTTTTAACAATAGGCTTAACATTAATAAGCCATTTTTAACAATAGGCCTAAGAATTATTAGCCATTTTGAACTATTGGCCTAACATTATTTAGTCATTTTAACTCTAGGCCTAACATAAATTAGCCATTTTTTACAATAGGCCTAACTTTAATTAGCCATTTTAAACTATAAGCCTAACATTAATCAGCCATTTTTAACAACAGGCCTAACATTATTTAGTCATTTTAACTATAGGCCTAACGTTATTTAGCCATTTTTAACCATCGCCCTAACATCAATTAACACATTTAACAATAGGCCTAACAGCACTGAATTTTAAAATGAAATGAGCACGTGCATCAAGAAAGCTTCATAACGGGCACGTGCTCCAGGCTGCCATCAACAATGCTTAAATGATAAGCAAAAAGTAACACTGTATTCACTTATGACTCGTCGGTAGGATTCGATTGATATATTACATGCCCTAAGTTCATATTCTTAACATTAGTGCACGTGCTTGAAGGGGTCCACGAGAGCTCATCAAAAGTTGATATATCGCTGTTAAGTTCTTCCATTTTCACGTTTTCGTGCAAACGATGGCTGGCCAGGCACATAAAGGTACTGATCATGCTTGTATTCTTATATATAGCTTTAGCTAAAGCTCGTAATAAGGGGTCATTGAAGTACTTTTTGGGGGTCATTTTCTCGGACGTAGCATTTCGAAAATCGAAAAGAATGTCATATTCGTCTTGTGCTCGTCATTCCCGTTCGAATGACATATTAAACTTGCAATTTAATATTCCAAAAAATGAAGAACCAGAGAAATCATTCCACTTTAGATTTACAATCTAACATTTTAAAACTTTCTTACCGCGATGATTATTGCCAATAAAAAAATTTAATGGTGGGGTTTGGGTCTCAAGAGTCACGTGACTGTTAGACCGATTTCGACGACAAACTAATCAGGTGAGCTCAGGAAGGGTCTCTATCGAACAGCGAGAAAAGAACTTGAAAAAGTTAAAGCTTTCTCGAGAAATCGTCGGACATACAGACGGACGGACGGACGGACGGACAGACAGACAAACAGAGCGAAACCAATATATGCTTTTCAGTATATAATAAGAGAAGTCGTGGCGTAGTTTTCAGCTTCCGTTTTACCGTCTGCTTCGCTTTAACGAGCTCCTCCAATATTCGAGCTAGTACGCTCACCCAGTCCTCGTCCGAACACGTTGGCGCTGAAATCTGGCGTTTTGAGCAGTCGTCCCGCCGTCGGTATGAGGCGGCCGGCTCGCTGGCGACGAACGACGTTTCCTCCGGAACTTTCCGACGGGGCGGGCTTACATTCGCTCTCCTGCTCGGCGAATTCTCCTCCCTCTCGTCCGCACATAAATATTCCTTTCCTCTCCAGGATTTTTCCGTCAGATTCTTTTCCATAAATCTCTCAGGAGCACTCCGACCCGAACGCTCTCGGTGCCGCCATGATGTCTCCTTCCTCCAGGGCCGTCTCGAAGTAGGAGGCCAGACACTTTGAAAAATGACGTCACACTCTGAGGCCACTATAGATGCTGTAGCTAAGCATCTATAGCTCCCGTATCATATGTTTTGATTTTATTTTTTCTTTCAAAACGATTTATATTTTGAAACTTCATTATTTTTATGAATTATTCTTTTCAATAATTTTTTCAAATTTAATTTATTTTTATTAAAATTATTTTTCTATCTTCTAAATACAGATTCAGAAATCAGTCTTTAAATGTTTGATGCTTAAGTCAATAATTTTATGCTTAAAATCATTAATTATTGAAAAATTTGTTCTTAATTTTGGACTCCCTTAATTGTTAAAATCTATTGAGGGAAAACGGGAAATAAGAACCAAGGGGAAAATAACTATTTTATTACAACATAAAACACATTGAAATGAAATTACAGATTTCTTAAGATACAGAATTTAACATTTTAAAATATAACTTAATATTCTTCATTTAAAAAAGTATAAAGTTAATTCTAAGTTTAATGCTTGAAATTTACATTTTTTTAAGAAATATCCCGAAAGCATTTTCTTAATTCTAATAAAATAAAGAAATGAAGGGTAAATCTAAATAATAAATTGATACATTTCATTCTGCATTAATTTTTAATATCTTGAGTATCAATAAATCTCTCAATGAATTCCTGAATAAATCAATTATTTCCAGAAATTTTCAATAAATATCATTTTCTATTAACAAAAGAAACTGAATATTTAGAATGTAACTATTTTTTGTTGTTTTTTTTATTTTTTGCAGAATTTGGATATCAAAGGCATTATAACTTATTTTTTTCTACATCTATTCAACAGATTAATTGCAATTTAACTTCTATAGAAAGTTAATATCTTACACTAGTACTATTTTGTCAAAGTTTGTAGTTTCCCGGGATTTCTTTTGGAAAAATTATCTGACCTTTGTTTGGTATAATTGTTGATTAAAATGTTACTCACAACACCAAGGAATTTTTTAAGTAATTCTTCACTGCTATGCTCATAGATATTGTTTTCATATGACAGCATTTCTTTATTTTGAAGCAGTTCAAAGAGCAATTGTATTAATAATTTTTTTATGATTATTATACGACAAAAATAATCCTTCAAACTCTGCATTTATTAAAGTATTCAATAACTGATAAGCTATTATACATATTTCATTGGCATAATTTGTTGGCCACATTAAACCTCCTCTATCCATAGCTTTCATGTATTCTCTAATGCCACTATCTATTAACTCCATATCAATCAATAGTTCACGGTCTAAAACTAATATTTTCTTACAATGTTCACATTTAGGTGCAACAGATACTATGCGAGATACATAACCAGCAATAAACATAAGAACTTTCAATGTATTTTCATCTACTTCGACAGCAGCAGACTGAATTAAGCAATTTTCAAAGGGAGAAATATCTATTTCATTGCTTTGGGAGGAATTGGCTTCATAACAAGAAGCTACAAAATCGTTAATCATAAATGAACCACATTTAGATGAGTTCATTTTTATCAAATTCAAAATTTTTAATTTTTTTTCAGATTCTAATACTTCATTTACTGATACATTTAAATTGGAACCACTTAACTGTCTGTATTGTCCAAAGCATGCTTCTAGTTTATCAGTTTGAAACTTCCTCTAACAAAACTGAGCACCTACTTCATTTAGTAAATACAGAGATAATTCATACAATGCTTTTGTGGTGTGACTTAATGCAAACTGTGTTTCTCTTGTTAATTTACCACTACAAGGAGCTAAATTTTTGCTACCAGATTGTGTATTCATATCATCTGTTGGCACTAATTTGTCCCAATCTTGAAGCCATTTCTCAAATTTTAATAAAAAACAAATTTTCATCAGACTCTTCTAGACTTACTGGATTGCAATAAATATCTCGTTTATGATAGCCTTTTGCAGGATGCTTTACATTAATAATTTTCCACCATTTACAAATATTATCAATAAAGTGCTGTGTGTCATTAACATCAGAACTGTATTTTGAATTATAAATTCCTAATGCAATTACATTTTTTTCATCAAATAAATGGATGGCATATAAGACATTCTGTCTCTCTAATGAGCTTAGATATAAAACTTTTTTATTTAATTTTGGTGCCAATTTCACAGTTTTTGTTTCTTCTGCATTGTATAGATCTTTAAGATGCAATATACTTGCTTTGAGAATTTTCTGTAAATCATTAAATGATAGAATAATAAAGGTTTGATTGGTTTTGTGTTGATTCAGCCAATTCTTGCGCACAGATTTCAGTAAATGGACTGTATTAAAAAGCATAAACATACGATCACCAGAATAAGGATTATTTACACTATTTTCCAAACTGCCTCTACAAAGCAATTCAAACATACTCCGGTTAATTCTATTTTTATCAGAAATGATACTTAAAACTCGAAATCCTGTGCTTTTTAAACACTTCAAAACTTTTAATGTCATCAAATGAAGATCATTTCCATTTAACTTTTTCACAGGATATAGAGCAATTACTTCTTTGTACTTTGAAAAAACAGATGTTATCATGAAAGTTTGAATTGTAGTGGCTTCTTCATTGTTGGTATTAACAGACAAGCCTTCAATTTTTCCACCTTTATAAGAAATAGTAGGCTTAACATAAATTTCATCTAGAAGCACGTTTACTAATTTATCACTATCTTCTAGAATTTCAAATCTCTTTTGCAAGTATACCTCATGAGATTCATTGAGTCCAGTAGAAGGTTGCCCTAACTTCTGCAGTATTTGCTTTAAATAGCTTGGATGCGGAAGTTTTAGTAAACGATTTTCTCGAATAAATTTGTAGGATGATGGATTCGAAAAAAAGACTGCACATGCCCACATAAGAAATTCTGGAGAATATGTTTTCCGCTTTTTTGTCAGTAAAGAGAATTGTTCTTTAAAGAATTTTATTTTTTGCAATTCTGCTTCATTCTCTCCTGCTATTTCAACATACTTCTCATTATCATAATCTTCAATATATTCATCTAATAATTTAATGATGTAAGATAGTTTGTTTGTTTCTGGAAGAGAATCACTGGTCAGTTCATATGAATTTAAATGACTTATCAAGGAATCAAAAATTGTCCATTTGTTACATTTTAATTCACTTCCTAAAAGCCAACTAAATATATTAATTGGCTTTGGTTTATCATTGTGCCATATTAACACTCCTAACATCATACAAATTGTGAATGCAACTGTGATTTTTGGAATATTTTGAGTAAGCTTGAAAAATAAAGTATTATTTTCATTAATTTTCACAAACCAATTAGGGAATCCAGATAAATGAGGGGCAAATTTGGTTTTAAAATCATCAAATGAGTTAATGTTGTCTGCTTGAGACCAAAGTTGAAATTTAGTTTCATCTCTTTTCAGTGCTTCTTTAAATCTTGTTTCAGGATACTTTCGTTTCGATGGCGGCTCAGTAGTAAAATAGGATGGTTGATTAGGGAAAATGGTAGAATAAGCATCTTTGGTTAATGTGGGTATCTTCTTTTGCACTAATAAGATGCTGCCATCATCCCTTACCGCTGTACTTACTCGTTCAATAAACTACTCCGTGAAATGCAAAATACAAACAGAAGCATGCTTTCCTGGTGTGAAGTTTTCTCTATGAATTAATCGACACCATTTCTGACACAAAATGGGATCAGAAGGAAATTTGAATGTGGTTACATGATTAGAAGAATTTTTATAATTACTATTACATCCAGGATTACTATATTTCCTGTGTAATAAAAAAAATCGACTGATAGAAAAAAAATAAAAGTATTCTATAGTTTATTCTTTTAATAATATAGAATTATTTGTTGTTGTTTTGCTACCATTGTTATTTTTGTTTCTTTCATACTGATAAAAATATGAACGGAAAATAGTTAAACCATGTGGCAAGCATTATGTAAGCTCATGTTATTTACTTAAATAACCGAAATATAATAAAATGTTTAACAGTTTATTTAAGCCAATTTTCATTTTCAGGATTTAATTTCTTGCAAGAAATAGTAAGCTGGTTTAGTAAGTTGCTGAATAATAATTCAATCAACTGAATGTGAAAAGATGAGTTGATCTATTAACCAAATATAACAAATAATTTAAATTAAAAGTGAAACCACAGAGATGAATAACAAAGCCTGTGTATAATTGAATATGCTTATTGTATTTGGCCATTCGATTCTAAAAACGTTTACTGAATGAACTCATCTATTTACATATCAATCAGCTTAGTGTGTTGACAATCTAACATTATACTTTTGCTAATAATTCTTCCTTATCATGATAATATAAAAGAATAACGATATAATTTCTAAAGTATGTTCGTTTTCGAAGATTTAAAAACAAATTTTTTTTAATTTTAAAGATACGCTGATTAAATTCCATTAAACATTGTCGCTGCTCACAGTACAAACATAACATAACCCTAATTTCAGCCCATGTGCTCTTACAATTAAATCATTATGTTAATTGCTATAAGGCAAGAAGAGGTAATTATGTAGATGACGGCCTCCACCCCAACTTGCGTTTTTTCCTACCTTGCGTTGATTTTTAATAAACATCTTGGGTTGCTTAGTGTTTTTGAGGGGGTGGACGAAAAATTTAGTTTTTATTTATGGTGGGAACGGCTTTTTTTTCCACTCTCGAAAGCGATCTCCACTAGCTTTATTGGCGACGACTTCCGTCTTCCAAACACGCAACGCCATCTGGCGACAGCGCTTGAAGCCAGGCCTCGCTTTAACATAATTGAATTGTCGCGGAACCTGTAACCGGCCGGGGGGAAATCAACTGCCCCCTGTAACCAAATAGGTTGGGGTATATATCAGTTCGTTAGAGGGGGGGTCTTATGTTTGTTCATCGATTCATTGTCACACAACAATATGCAAATACGAAAGGGACAAAATATTAAATTTCGTGCAATTATTTGATTAACTTAAGAATAAAATAAAACTCTTTTTCCACAGCGAAACAGGAATTGAACAAACATAAAAAGAAAAAGGCCGAAAATAAAATGAAAAAATACAACCTGTGATATTGCAGTGCTTGAGTGGAATTTTTTATGATTTTTTAAATGATTCTATAGTGTTATGTAAACTGTAATTTTAGATCCTCATGTTATTAATTGTTACAAATAAAGATTGTTTAACCCTTCAAAACTTGCCTTTTTCATTTATACTTACCCCAATACTGATGTATATTCAGCTTTAAATTTAATATTCGCTCGCATTTAATATTCTAGTTTTAAATTTTTACTGGAAATTTTTATTATTCTTAAGTTTATATAAATTTTATAAACTTTCGTGGAACGTTTTTGTGTGGCGATGAATCAATTCAACAAAACATCGATGATTTTGTGTAACGATGGCTCGGTTTAATGAAGCATCGATGATTTTGTGCGACGATGAATCGATGATTCACATCATTATTCTGTCCCGGTTTGCCCATGTTTAAGTAAACTGTAACTTTAGATCCTCGTATTATTTATTGTTACAAATAAAGATTGTTTAACTCTTCCAAACCTGCCTTTAATATTCTAGTTTTAAATATTTACTGGAAATTTTTATTATTCTTAACAAGGTTTGAAGAGGGTGATCCAAATATTTGGGATACAATTTATATAAAAAAACGTTTTCGAGAATTTTTCTCATCATCAGTTGGATTAAATATATTTTTCTTGATAAATATTTATAAATGATATGAATATATTATTCTTAAAAATATAAAAGATTATGGTCTTGAAAAATGTATTGAATTGCCTTGAAACATCATGATTCTGTCCCGTTTTGTCTATGTCCCGTTTTGCCTATGTCCCGTTTTGTCATTGTCCCTTTTTGTCACCGTCCCGTTTTGTCATTGTCCCCTTTTGTCACCGTCCCGTTCCGTCCTTTCCCGTTTTGTCTGTCCCGTTCTGTCTTGTCCCGTTTTGTCATGTCCCGTTCTGTCTGGTCACCGACCGATGGCTATGGTTAAAGGTCGCAACAATTTCGAATACACTCCAGCAGGTACCCTGAAACTCCTTACTGTTTTTTTTTTTTTTTGCTCGGAGTGAATTTTTTTTTTAAAGACTGGGGGGCTGTGCCCCCCAGACCCCCTCTCTAACGAACTGATATATACCCCAACCTATTTGGTTACAGGGGGCAGTTGGTTTCCCCTCGGCCGGTCACAGGTTCCGCGACAATTCAATTGGCACTGAACATTCAACTTCTCGGCATATATCACTTATATCAGGTATATACAATTACCCGGCGCAGCCCCCCAGTCTTCCATTTTCGGCTGTCGTCTGCTATCACTGCAGTCCGAAACCGAAGCTAGACTCCAAGCACTGCCACCAGATGGCGATGCGCGTTGAAAGACGGAAGTTGCCGCCATTAAAGTTAAAAGAGATCGCCTTCAAGTGAAAGAAAAAAACTCCGTTCCCACCACAATTGAGAACCGAATTTTTCGTCCACCCCCCAAAAATGACCAAGCAACCCAAGATTTATGAAAAAAAACAACGCAAGGTAGGAAAAAACGCGGATTGGGGTGGAGGCCGTCATCTACATAATTACCCAAGAAGATTATAAATTACTATTAGTTACCTTTTAATATATTGCTTAGTATATAACAAGTTCCTCAGTATTTTATTCACTTGTTACAGCTTCATCTTTGCAGAGTGCGATAGTAACGCTGAATCAACTCGATCTTGGCCTACGCGCGCAATGATCCTCTGGAAATGACGTCAGAAGAATAGTGTGGCAACGGCTCGCAATGCTACGTGGTTGATTCCCGATTTGATGATAGTAGCGGTGGCGCTGCTATCGACATAGATGCGAGTTACCCGGGAGAGGTGATGGAATCTTAGGATGAAGGAGGGTTTTTTCCAACTATATTTCGGGTGACTTAAGTTTATTTATAACATTTTTTTGTGTTTCAGGTAATTGTCTTCCACAGAACTTGAGAATACTCTTTAACGTTAAAATAAATGAAAAATATCTGCTGTTATAAATAAGTTGAATTATAAGATCAGAGATGGATGAAGGTATCCATCCTTAATATGATAAAGCATGGAATATGAGCCCTTCCGAGCCAGAGAAATTACATTTTGAGTAATTAATCATTAAACATAGATCTGCTAAATTAAGTCTAATAAAATATCAACATAAAATCTAACAAGAAATTAATCCTCCCGAGAAAAGTATAGGAAAGTAGCGGAAGCGCTGAGGTCGTCTATTTTTATCCGCAATTTTTACCCCCTCCCTTCCCATTTTTTAATCGAAAAATTGATTTTTTTCGAACGGTAGTATTTAGAAAATGAAAAAGAGCTCTATATTCTTTCGTTTCTCATCATTTCCGATCCATTTCTGCAGATATATTTGCATACAATGATTATGTGATAAGAATAAGTCGTCTGCACCTGCATTCCGAGATTGTAAGCACCGGGATCTTTCTCATTACGGACAGGGAACCTGATTGGAGGGGTGTGCCATGACTTTTCTGTTTTAGCTGCAGAGTTCCTTTGACTAGTATTCATTCTTTCTTTTTCCTTTAAAGGCACATAAATTTCTGCCAGTCGTCTAGACGTTTCATAGAGAGCTCAAGGGAGACACGTCTGACTCTTTTGCCTCCTCAATAGACGCTGCATTATTATTCTATGCTCATTATTAATAACTAGCAGAGGACCCAGCGTTTCCTCTTGTAGGTTAGCAGAACAATCGAAAGAAGTTAAATTATATCTCCAAATTGGTTAAATAACAAGAAATTAATCCTCCCGAGGAAGGTATAGGAAAGTAGCGGAAGCGCTGAGGTCATCTATTTTTACCCTTTTATTTGCACTTTTTACCCCCCCCCCCCCCCATTTTTTAATCGAACAATTGATTTTCTCGAACGTAGTATTTAGAAAATGAAAAAGAGCATTATATTGTATTGTTTCGTTTCTCCTCATTTCCGAACGAATGATATATGACATGCCATATGTTGTCATAGTTCCAAAGATTATGTGATTCCGACCCCCACAACTCCGACCCTATTGGGATACTTTGGCCCAAACTTTACAGTAATGTTGATCCTGCTTAGAGGAATCTGCATACCGAATTTCACTCTTTTATATGCGGGTAGATTTTTTGGTCCCCTCTAATTTCCGCCCCCGAAACTCCGACCCTAGTGGGCCAATCAAAACCAAACTAAATAGTGAAGGTGTACATGCCCATAGTAAGCTACATTCCGAATTTCAACACTCTACCTCAAAAAATGAGGAAATTATGAAGGGGGCGGACGGACGGGCGGACGGACAGACGGACATTGTGAAAACAATTAGTAGCTCCATTCTTCCGCTACTTAATAATGAGGATATCATATCTGAGGTAAGTCAACAAGAGGTTAAATAAAGTCCCGGTATATCAACGATTTTTCTAAGTCTGGATAGTCCCTTCGCTCTGTGTTTTTTTGATTGAATTATTAAGTAGCGGAAGAATGGAGCTACTTATTGTTTTCACAATGTCCGTCCGTCCGTCCGTCCCCTTTATAATTTCCGCATTTTGGGAGATAAAAGGTTGAAATTCGGTATGTAGTTCACTATGGGCATGTGCATCTTCACTATTTAGTTTGGTTCTGATTTGTCTATTAGGGTCGGAGTTTCGGGGGTGGAAATTAGAGGGGACCAAATGGTCTACCCATATTTATGCATATAAAGGACTGAAATTTGGTGTGCATATTCCGCTAAGCAAGATTAACATTATTGTAAAGTTTGGGCCAAATTGCCCCAATAGGGTCGGAGTTGTGGGGGTGGAAGTCACTTGGTCTTTAGAACTATGACCACATATGGCATGACATATATCATTCGTTCGGAAATGAGGAGAAACGAAACAATACAATATAATGCTCTTTTTCATTTTCTAAATACTACGTTCGAGAAAATCAATTGTTCGATTAAAAAATGGGGGGGGGGGGGGGTAAAAAGTGCAAATAAAAGGGTAAAAATAGATGACCTCAGCGCTTCCGCTACTTTCCTATATCTTCCTCGGGAGGATTAATTTCTTGTTATTTAACCAATTTGGAGATATAATTTAACTTCTTTCGATTGTTCTGCTAACCTACAAGAGGAAACGCTGGGTCCTCTGCTAGTTATTAATAATGAGCATAGAATAATAATGCAGCGTCTATTGAGGAGGCAAAAGAGTCAGACGTGTCTCCCTTGAGCTCTCTATGAAACGTCTAGACGACTGGCAGAAATTTATGTGCCTTTAAAGGAAAAAGAAAGAATGAATATTAGTCAAAGGAACTCTGCAGCTAAAACAGAAAAGTCATGGCACACCCCTCCAATCAGGTTCCCTGTCCGTAATGAGAAAGATCCCGGTGCTTACAATCTCGGAATGCAGGTGCAGACGACTTATTCTTATCACATAATCATTGTATGCAAATATATCTGCAGAAATGGCAGCACGCCGAGAGCTATCCGCATTCGAATGGGGGATGATGTTTGGGCCAGACAGTTGGGTGCCTCATTAACACATAACCAACACCCCGCAATTTTCTCGCACAACTATTGCAAGGTTCTATCGAGAGTGCACCCAACGAGGAATTACCACCTATTTTGGACAGCAGACGGGCCGTTCAAGACTCATTGACGCCAGAGGTTTACGCCCCGTCAACCAGCTTGCAAAGGCTGACCGAAGGGTGACAGCGGGCCAAATCACAATGCACTACAACCAGGGAGGTCCCACAACTGTGTCATTGATGACAGTTCGGCGAATCTTGGCAGCTGCAGGCTTTGGGAGCATGAGGACATAACGGTTGCCTATCTTGACAGCTGCACATCGTCGGCAACAATCGCCTGGGTCTACCAACACCAACATTGGACTGCTGAGGACTGTGAAAGGTTGCCTAGTCCGAAGAGTCGCAGTTTCAGGGCCGATGGTCGTGTGAGTGTCTGGAATAAACCACACGAAGCCATAGATCCCGCTTCTCAGGTGGTGACCACTGAGGCAGGTAGAGGCTCCATACTGATCTGGGGTGTTTTCTATTATCATTAAATGGGACCATTGGTGCATCTGACATCCACTCTGCATGCAACTTCCTTCGTTGATCTGCTTGGGGACCACCTGCACTCCTTTGTGAACTGTTTTTACCCTACGGGCTTTCCGACTTCATAATAAAAATTTGGCCTCCACGTTCCCCAGATGGTAATCCCATTGAAAATTTGTAGGACATGCTCGAACGTTCTACCATGTCGTCACCAACACAAGTGGTAAATGCAGCCAAGTTATGGCGTGGAGTGGAGGCGGCATGGCTTGCAGTGACTGTGGATATGTTCCGGGGACTGGTAGACTCTCATCCACGACGGGTTACCGCCGTTATCCGGGCAGAGGGGGCCCTAAACGTTAAGAGGCAGGTGTGCTATGACTTTTGGTGAGAGAGTGTCTAAAGATTTATGTGAACGTTGCAATCGAATACGTAAAATCAGGGAAGTTAAGGCAGTTGCAAATAGGGGACAGAACTTCAGAGGAGTTAAGCAACATCAGGCACGGCTAGTCACTGGATGAGTGACCATCAGTGAGACACGATCTTTACCCCCCCCCCTGGCTGCTGCGGCCATCATACAGCAGTCGTTAATCAGGGTCCATCTAGGGACCCAACTCGTCGGCCTCTGGATGGACGTATTGGATGACAATAAATAAATAAAAAAATTATCTGCAGTTTTCGCTTTACCTGTATATAAAATATTACTGTAATATTAAACAACAAATTTTTATATTCATCTTTTCAGCATACTTGAAAATAATTTTACGTATTGTTATATTCTTGTTATATTGATAGGTTTGGTTAGTTTTATTAATTTCGAAAGATATTAACTGATAAAATTTGTAACTGAGTTGCTGAATTCTCTTCGTAATAATAATTCAGTTTTTTATTTAATAGTAGTAATAATTTCAAATAAAAGTAATAACAATATTTGAGCTGGAAAATTTATTTCTTAATGCCAAGAATTTGTAAACATGTAGTGTTGTGATTAACATCAAGGACATATCAACCACATTGTTGAAATTTTAATTTATTAATCTTTGGAAATTATTTTATACACATACTGTTATGGTTAAATTCAAAAGACCTTATCAAAGGCATTGTTGGTAAATTAATTTTAGTGTTTGCGTCTTTTCGAACACCACAATTCACGTTTACACCTTTCTTTATCAGTTTCGCAAATGAATTGGATTGGATTCTTTCCATTATCCCAATCAGTCCAATCACATTCAACAGTAGCATAACAACTTATTCTATCATCATTAGTCCATAATGTAAGGCAGCTTGAATCTCGTACTTGCGGTTCATCAAACTTAGAGCACCAAGACGGAGTCGGATCAAATTCTTTAAATGTAGACATCCAAATCCATCGATTCTTTTCATCATAATAAGTTGACCCACTTGACCGCCACTGAACGGTTGATACTATAAAATAAAGGCAAATAAAAATTATTAAATACTAGCTGATATATCCGGCATTGCTCGGACTCTTTTATGAAGTAATTTTGCAATATCTGAATGTAAATATACAAAAAAAAATAAACAATTGAATAAGAAGCTTGAATTATTATAGTAAAAATTCATATTGAAGAATCGACAAGAAATCTTTTAAAATGCTCCCAATGGATGGCCTGTCCAACTACCGGCCATTAGCAGGTCTAAAGAACATTGCTCGTTTTGGAATGTTATATATAACACTATAAAAATATGGTTCATTGTACTGTCATTCTTAGTGAAGTTTATGAAGAAAATACAAACCGACTGTTTTCTCCGTTTATCCATCCTTTATCAAGGGAACATATGAAAGGCTGGCTAGCCCCTTTGTCAATAACAATGATTACGTAACTATCTAATACACGATTGATTATAAATTCAGAATGAAGTTGTTGATTCGTGGGCGCATCTGATTAATTGCATCAGGTGACGAACAAATAGGATGACTAATTTGCAGGGAACAGTGAAATTAACATGATTAACGTAGATAAAAAATATTTATACAAAATGATTAAGAATAAAATTATACAAAAGGATAATTAATGCAAACTTAAAGTCACAGTGAAGGAAGGCAGGCAAAAGAATTACAATAAACGAAATTATAAAATTTAAGGAAATGTACATAATTATGCAAAATTAAAGCATTGTTGTTAATTATAGACCTGCCCCCTGCCCATAACGTTGCCAAAAGCATTTCCAAAATCTTATATAACTTCAAAATTCTCCCCAGCACAACTAACACACTTCAAACTAATCCGAATATCCGCCTAATGTCCGTTGACATCCTCAATCTTAATACTGATATCCAGTCTCGAAAACACACACATCCTCCATGCCCAAGCAAGGCGCTATAGATATACTCTCTATCCTTTCTGTTATTGACTCTCAAAACCACTTCTATGTTAACAACTCCTTTTACTCATAACCTAAAGTCCTTGGCACGGGGTCTCCCCTAAGCAGCTTCTTATCCGAAGTGTTCATACAGCACTTTGAATTATCTAATGTTTCCTCGTTACTTTTTAATTCATTTATTTTTTCTTATCATAGGAATGTCGATGACATCCTTATCATATATAATTCCGCCTATACTTCTCAACTATAACTTCTATCTTCAACTCTTTCTCTCCGTATACAGGGGGTATCATAATTCGTGTCCCGTCTTTAGGTCCAAATAACGACTCAAGGAGAACAAATTGGGGGAAAATGAATATTGATTATTTGCTTTTAATGTCCCCTAATTCAGAATAAAAGCATTTCGCGTCCCTGGGGGTGAAGGGGTAAATTTTGAAAATTTTAATTTTGTAGGGGTAGGGGTTAAACCCCATATGTTATTTAGAAAGTTGTAGAGCATCATGTAAAATGTGGGTTTAGCAAAAAACCCGGTGAAAAAATCTCATCCCCTGCCCTTTATTGAGTGGGTAAAGTGGACAAAGTATGGCTAGCTAATGTAGACAAAAACAGAAAAATTCATTTCCCATTTCCCATGTACAGTTTTCAAATTTCATAATGTTTTTCTTGGGGGGAAAAGCCCGGTCAAGTTTTTTAGCTTTTCAGGGTAATGACTCATTCATTCTCATTAATTTTCCAAATGTAGGCCCTACTGTTTTCTAATAAGTATGGTTTTTGTCCACATCGGCTAGCAATACCTTATCGATAAAGGGCAGGAGTTGAGATTTTTTCAGCGGGTTTTTTGCTAAACCCACATTTTACATGATGCACTACAACTTTCTAAATAACACATGGGGTCTAACCCCTACCCCTACAAAATTAAAATTTTCAAAATTTACCCTTTCACCCCCAGGGACGCGAAATATTTTTATTCTGAATTAGGGGACATTAAAACCAAATAACCAATATTCATTTTCCCCCAATCTGTTCCCCTTGAGTCGTTATTTGGACCTAAAGACGGGACACCAATTATGAAACACCCTGTATACAATTCACCTCCGAATCTGAAGCTAACAATTCTATCCCAATCCTCGATGTCATCCACTCCTTAACCTTTTCTGGTTCATCATCTTACCTAATCCATTCTACCTATTCACATCCTATATCTCATAAGCTAGCCTCTTTGCGATTTTTCATTAACAGAGCTCTTAAACTTCCCCTTAGCACATCCGACAAAACTAATAAATTCTATAAAATACGCTATCTTGATTCCACCAACAGTTTTCCCCTTCTACTATTTCCAATATTATACGTTCGAGAAGACGTGTACTATCCCACCCTACAATACCTAATTACGACACGCATAAGTTAGTATACTTAACCTTCCTTGATCCGTGCTGGTAACGCTTGTCCAAGTTCCTATCCTCATTCCATCTCCACGTCTCCTTCAAAACTTCCACATCGTGAAGTAAATCTTTAAACTATCTGTCCCTTCCAAATTCCAACAAAAACATTTATAATTAAGTGGGAGTGTACCGTATAGATTGGAAACAATGTGACTGCTTCTATATCGAATTAACTTTCCTAAACCTCTCCACAAGATAAAAAGAACATGAGTCATTTATTCTATACATATAAAAGGCAATGTAATATTTTTGTCCGGTTTTAAAAGGCAACTTAGAAGTAAGCTATAAAGTTAAAATTTAACACACAGCCGTATAATAATATCACAATGATGGAAAAAAATCTAAAATTGGAGATGAGTCTCTTAAAAACGTAGAAATTTGTCATCTGTATATCGATACATAGAAATAGACTTGGTTTATGTTTCTTTGCTTGCATGTGTGAACAATCAGCCCATGGTGTTTGCGTCAACAATCGGCTGGCAGTATTTATATGTTGCGTCAACAATCTTCTATCTATCTATATATATAAAGAAGGATGTTTATGGGTCTGTGCGTCTGTGGGTCTGTGGGTCTGTGGATCTGTGTGTACGTTTTTAATACAAATCTACAGTTTTATTCCGATCTTGATAAAATTTCGCATACATGACCTTCAAAGCATGAGGAAGGTCACTGTCTACCTCAGATTTCGGAAAAATAATAAATATCGATAAAAAATCGATATTCATGGTTATGGCAAGGCATATTAATGAGAAATATCTCATGACCAACAATGCAAGGCAAAGTTGGTACAACAATAGGTATCAACAATGGTATCAGCACGCAATTCACAAACACACTGCATGAACCAACAATATATATCTCATGACCAATAATGAAAGGAAAAGTTTGTGCAAGTGTAATTATCCCGGGCAACGCCGGGTACCTCTTCTAGTCTTCTATATATATAAAGAAGGATGTTTGTGGATCTGTCTGTGGGTCTGTGGGTCTGTTTTTTATACAAATCTACAGTTTTAGTCCGATCTTGATAAAATTTCGCATACATGACCTTTAAAGCACGAGGAAGGTCACTGTCTACCTCAGATTTCGGAAAAATAATAAATATCGATAATAAATCGATATTTATGGTTATGGCAAGGCATATTAATGAGAAATATCTCATGACCAACAATGCAAGGCAAAGTTGGTACAACAATAGGTATCAACAATGGTATCAGCACGCAATTCATAAACACACTGCATGAACCAACAATATATATCTCATGACTAACAATGAAAGGAAAAGTTTGTGCAAGTGTAATTATCCCGGGCAACGCCGGGTACCTCTTCTAGTCTATCTATATATATAAAGAAGGATGTTTGTGGGTCTGTGTGTATGTTTTTTATACAAATCTACAGTTTTATTCCGATTTTGATAAAATTTCGCATACATGACCTTCAAAGCATGAGGAAGGTCACTGTCTACCTCAGATTTCGGAAAAATAATAAATATCGATAAAAAATCGATATTCATGGTTATGGCAAGGCATATTAATGAGAAATATCTCATGACCAACAATGCAAGGCAAAGTTTGTACAACAATAGGTATCAACAATGGTATCAACACGCAATTCACAAACGCTCTGCATGGACCAACAATCAATATCTCATGACTAACAATGAAAGGAAAAGTTTGTGCAAGTGTAATTATCCCGGGCAACGCCGGGTACCTCTTCTAGTCTTCTATGTATATAAAGAAGGATGTTTGTGGGTCTGTGCGTCTGTGGGTCTGTGGGTGGGTCTGTGGGTCTGTGTGTACGTTTTTTATACAAATCTACAGTTTTATTCCGATCTTGATGAAATTTCGCATTCATGACCTTCAAAGCATGAGGAAGGTCACTGTCTACTTCAGATTTCGAAAAAATAATAATTATTGATAAAAAATCGATATTCATGGTTATGGCAGGGCATATTAATGAGAAATATCGCATGACCAACAATGCAAGACAAAGTTTTTGCAACAATGGTATCAACACGCAATTCACAAACACTCTGCACGGACCAACAATATATATCTCATGACCAACAATGCAAATAAAAGTTTGTGCAACAATAGGTATCAAAAATGGTTTCAACACGCAATTCACCAATAACAATGAGCTCAAAATGATGATGCAGTGATAAAGCAATCCTTCCCAAGAATTATAACAATGAACATAAAATGATGATGCAATATGGATAAGTTTCAATTTGTAACAATGCATAGAATTCCTGTTATTCAGGCTTTTCTTAGAAAAGAGAGTTCTTAGTTCTTAACAATTTCTTGAAAATCTTTAAAAATGATCAGTAAATGGAGATAATGGAGAGTTAGCAGACTATTGAGAAAGAGTGGAAAGACGACAGTTAGCTCCGTGATGTATTGAGCAAATGGGAAGCGAGTAAATAGAAGAATCGGCGAGCGCTAGACTGCACAAAGTGATGAATGGCCAAGTTTTGCTTCAACACATCGAGAGAAGAGTGGAAATTGCATCAACACTAAGTATACATCTGAGGTAAGATTACGTGAGTAAGAAATTTTTGGAGAGGTCCAGCCATTGTGAGCCTTTTTTTCGAATTTTCATTAAGAATTTTTACTGTATTAATTCTAAGCATTTTCATGGGTTTATTTTTAAGATATTGCAAAATTTAATTTAATTTTTTGAGATTGTTCTGTTTACATCCATGTGTAATTATCCCGGTCAACGCCGGGTACCTTTGCTAGTCTTCTATATATATAAAGAAGGATGTTTGTGGGTGGGTGGGTCTGTTTGTATGTTTTTTATACAAACCTACAGTTTTATTCCGATCTTGATGAAATTTTGCATACTTGATCTTCAAAGCATGAGGAAGGTCACTGTCTATCTCAGATTTCGGAAAAATAATAATTATCGATAAAAAATCGATATTCATGGTTATGGCAGGGCATATTAATGAGAAATATCTCATGACCAACAATGCAAGGTAAAGTTTATGCAACAATAGGTACCAACAATGGTATAAACACGCAATGCACAAACACTCTGCACGGACCAACAATATATATCTCATGACCAACAATGCAAGGAAATGTTTGTGCAACAATAGATATCAACAATGGTATCAACGCGCAATTCACCAATAACAATGAGCAGTAACAATCTTTAAAAATGATCAGTAACTGGAGATAATGGAGAGTTAGCAGACTATTGAGAAAGAGTGGAAAGACGACTGAGGAAGCACTCCTTTAGCTCCGTGCAGTATTGAGCAAATGGTAAGCATGTCAATAGAAGAATCTGCGATCGCTAGACTACACAAAGAGAGGAATGGCCAAGTTTTGATTCAAGACATCGAGAGAAGAAAGGGAATTGCAACAACATCAAGTGTACATCTAAAGTAAGATTACGTGAGTAAGAAATTATTTAGACTAGTAGTGGCATCATTAAAGAGGTCCATCTATTATGAGCTTTTAAAAAAAAAATTTCAAATTTTTATTTAGAATTTTTACTGTATTAATTCTAAGCGTTTTCGTGTGTGTTAATTTTAAGATATTTCAAAGTTTATTCCAAAAAAAAAAAGTCCGAGCCAAGCCACCCAGCTTATTTGGTAGCACATCAGGTCCAAACATTTCCTAAAAGTATATTTTGACTATATTCTATGGAAAAGTGTATATTTTGGAAACTGAAATACTAACAATGCGTTAACTGAACGTTCGTTTCCAAGAATTTTTAATAATGAGCATAAAGTGAAGATGCAGTGACTGAACATTAGTAAGGCAGCGTCTATTGATTAGGCATAAGATTCACGCGTGTCTCCCATGTGCTCCCATCAAACGTCCAGACGACTGGCCAAAATTGATGTGTCTGGAAAGGAAAGAGAAAGAACGAGTATTGGTCAGAGAAAATCTGCATCTAAAACAGAAAAAACTATACGAGCGTTTGAAACATCTGAACAACGGCAGTTTCGAATAGAGTAACAGGGTATAAGAGCTTCTACGTCAAGGGCTAGGAAAACTTGAGTCTAAAATATCTGGTGATGGTCCGCAGTGGTTAAGGCAAGTCAAGAAGAGTTTAGATGCTCTGGTATATCACATGGACTACCTGTTTTTCGTATTTTTCGTAGAATGGGTAGTCCCTTTGCTCTGTGTTGTATCGATTGAGTTATTATTTAACCAATTGGGAGTTATAATTTAATTTTTTGAGATCTATCTCTATCTACAAGTGTAATTAACCCGGGCAACGCCGGATACCTCTGCTAGTGCTTTATAAAATTAATACATGCCGAAGCCGAAGAAAAAGACAGGCACCGGCCAACACCTCCTAGAGAGAAGGCTTGCGGGCCAAAGGTGTATGCATTGTTACATCATCATCAAGCGGCCAAATTTAGGGCTTATTATTGGTAGAAATACGATAACAATAGCCGCTTGATGATGATGTAACAATGTATACACCTTTTGTCCGTAGGCTTTCTCTTTAGGAGGTTCCCCTGGCACCTGTCCATGTTTATTCTAAGCAACAATATAATCTTCAGTTTCCATTTTCGAGTTCAGCAATATTTTTCGTTTGCTGGAAACAATAAGCCACCCATCCAGTTGCAACTTTAACATACATTTTTGCAATTATGTATAGGTAATTTGTGCTCAACGTTGCTAAGCGAGGCTGCTTAGGCATACTTCCTTATTCTTTTATCACCGAAAAATTTAAATGTCAGGGTGTGTCGGATATGTTTACCACAAATTAAATATTTTGTCTCTAATCTCTGTTCCTTCTCTGCAAGGGGTTCGGAATCCATCGTGGTTCTTTTTCTTTTTTGTATTGAATGTGCAAGCTTTACTTTTTTCAACTCTAGGCATATCTCCCTCTTACCGACTATCGCCCATTGACCATTACTATTTTTGAACCCTTTCGATTGATAGATATTTAATTTTTCGTATTTTTATTTCTTTTTTTATATATTTATCGTTAATTGAACACGTTGCTGCCCGTTAGTTTAGTATTTTTCTTCCGTTGTACGCTATTTAAGTATACGTAAATCAGTCACCACTGTATAATCACGTAGGATAAGTTGTTGCTCTAATCAAATCAAAAATTTATTAGTTTTGATTTGTAAACCTTTGCAAGTTGATTATTTTCATAATTTTTACTTAACTTTTGCTATTAGTGCATAAGGTTCCTTTCGAGATTTTTGTATAAAATTTGGTTGTATTTATGTCCGTTGAATCATGGATGAAGAAAACATGGATGGAAAACTTTTTTGTTAAAAGCGTGAGTTTTTTTCAGTAGCGCCCTCGGACGAATTGCAATCACTTTACATTAATTAGCGAACAAAAAATGGCAGCAACAATAGAAAAGTTGTGATTTCTGATTTGTTATAATATGGATGTTATAACATTGTTTCCTATCTCGTTATAACAAAATAGAAAACGGAGCTTTTCTATTGTTGCCGCCATTTTTTGTTCGCTAATTAATGTAATGTGATTGCAATTCGTCCGAGGGCGCTACTGAAAAAAACTCACTCTTTTAACAAAGGGGTTTTCCATCCATGTTTTCTTCATCCATGGTTGAACCCATTTCATTTTCCCCTTTGAACAAACTTTTCTTTTCCTTTTTTATAATTATTTTAATTTTTCATGGTTTCATAATTTTTGTCTTATTATTTTTCTCCTTCTTACTTGCGCTTTGCTTCAAAAATGGAGCAGATATTTTACCATTCCCTAAATCTGCAATGGACGAGTTGACAAACAATGATTATTTATCAACAGTCCATATAGGCAAATTTAACGACATGTTAAGTGCACACACCGGTTTTCGACCGCAAGAGGTGTTATTAATGTGGGATCATAATCATCCGGGTGTCATTCCGATTCCACCAAACCAAATAACATACAAATTCTGCCTTCTGCAGTTGCAGAAAAAGTCATGCATTGGATTTGTACAAATTATGATGGTAATATAATTCATGTGTATGATAGCTTATACGCCAATAATAAATTTAGTATAACAAAGGAACAACTACACTTTCTTTATTGTTTATTTCCGTACAAACTGCCTATTGTTTACGTGGATCTTCAGCAACAACTAAACGAGGCAGATTGTTGTGTTTTCTCCACTACATTGGCAGTTTCTATTGATCTGTGTATTAACAACAACACCTCTACTCAAAGCCTGAGCGCGGAAACAACATCACCTACGGTAGGGACAATTGCGGGCTTATTATTGGTAGAAATATGATTAACAATACCCTACCGTGGGTGATGTAACAATGTATGATTTTTTCCGTGAGCAGACTTTCTCCCTAGGCGGTATTGGTATTAACTGTCACGTGTCAAAATGTGAACAGAACGAAATCGGGGAAAAATTAAGGAAGAAATAAAAAGAACTTTATTTGCGGAGATTCTTACACCAAGTGGAAATGAAAAATAAATAAGAGTCAAATAAGACTTTATCATTTGCTTGTAGAATGAAAATCTTTAACGTGATGGGCGTGGTTGAGAAAGACGAAATAACAAAGTCCAGGTTAGACGAATTGGTAGAATGTCCTGAGTCGAAATCGCAATCGGGTAGAACGTAGGGAATTGTCCGGCGTCGTGGGCGGAAAAGGTCGGTAGAGGGCGCTGAATGTAGGCCGCTTAATAGCTGACGTACGTGTGAGTCGATAGGCCAGGAACGTAAGTCGAGTGGGGCGTGTAGCTCACTCGCCGAGTAGGGAAGATGGCGACGAAGGCAGTAGATTAAAAGGACGACGATATCTGCGTAGCAAGGCGACAAATATGACGCTGACTGAAGATATACTGCTGCCTGACGAAGTCGATACCACACATTGATGATAGCTGAAGTTTCAAAACGAAAACGTCGCAATCAAGTCGTAGCGATGAACACGAAGCACAGATGTGAAACAGACAAGATATTTGCTAACGTAACTCCGAAATTAACATCGGAGAAATCGAAGAAAGATTGCACACTATCAAAGCTGTTGATCCCACCAACGGGTTTTTAAACAATTTAAAGAAGAATCGTAGTGAAGCACTAAAACACTAATTACCTAAGACACCAAAATCACTTGCATTTTAGGGCAAATCACTATTTCATTCACAGATATCATAACTATATTTTGCACTAGACGAATAAAACACACATACAGACTTGTTTCGGTATTAACACACTTTCAGAACACAGAAATGGTGCACAAAACAAAATATAATGATAACACTCAATAATGCCGTGAAACTAGGACATTATATGCTTTCCTTACTAGCATAGATTGAACAATCACCAAAAAGTTGTATCTTCGTATTTGCTGGCGTAGCAGAACAACCCTGAGGTGAAGGAATTGCTCGCCTCGGTGCTCAGACGAAAATATCTCTTGAGGAAAATAAAATAGAAGACACAAATGACGGCGATTTGTGGATTCTGCCAACGGGTCGAATTTTTCCTCGTTATGGAATAAGTAGAATACAGTTCCATGAAAAAAAAAAAGTCCGAAGTGCTATATCATTTCAAAGAAAGGTGTTGGTGGGAGAATGGAGATTACGCATAATTTCAACGCGAAGATTATTTCTAGCGGGTAGTTCACATAATAAAAGTTCGTTCTCTGACGGAAAATTCCCCCAGTTCCAATATCAAGGTATTGTGACATAGAAAAGGGGAAGACTCTAATCCATGGGTTATCGGAGTCGAAGTCCAGTTCGGTATCGAGAAAGGCGATTCGAACCGAACGAATGTCTATGCGAGTATTGCAGCTTATCAATGTTAACTGGCTGAAAGTAGCAACGCCTACCTGCCGATGAAGTCGCCTCGTCGGGTCGTCGTTGTCGGCGCTCGTTGCTTCTCCGCTTAACAGACTCGCTTGCTCCGTCGTGCGTGAATCGTAGAGCGCTGGGTTGACAGAAGATTCGGCCGAGGTGATACCCAATAGCTCCTCCAACGCTGGACCGATGAGATGATGAATACGCAACCAAATGAGCTCGTTACTTCCGGGCGTGTCGATAGGCTGCTCGCTCGTCTCGGCGCATGCAAGTGCTTGGCGTCGAAACCTCGTCTCATACGTCTGTCATTCCGTGTTCTCGTCGGCGTCGAGGTCGCTGCTCATAGGAAACATGGCAGCGGGTTTACTTCGCCCATACGAGTTATAAAAATTCCTGTCGTAACGAATTCGTGCGTTGAACCGTCTCCTGTCGGGAACTCTCTCGTCCACATGCTTTCTCCATTGATGTCATCTTCTGTCTGACGATCTCGCTCCTTCCACCCATTTGGGTGACTTGCGGTGGAAATCAGTCGTGGCTCATCACGGAGGTTTGAGCGCGTCACGATCTTTGAGCGATGTTGGTTGACACGTGACATTAACCCAATTGATCAAAACTTTGACATAAGTTTAATGCGAGATCACTTAAAACTCATTTTTATAAGAAACAATTGCTTTAAGCAATCAATCTTTTCCCGTGTTAAAAATTGAGGTAGGCCCAATGAAAACTCCTAGAGGTAAACCGAAATTTCATAAAAATGAAGCGTCACGATAGCGTTTGGAAAGTGTTACGTGTAAATCTTAAATAGTTGAAAGTAGAGTACGCAGTGGAATAATTAATTTGACACGTAAGCAGAGGGCGTGAAAGTAAAATAAAGTATTTATTTACCAACTGAAATAATTAATGGCACCTTAAAGCTAAAAATAAAACAATAACTGTTACAAAAATGGAAGTCGAAGCGCCGTAGAAGCCCGAAACCGAAAGTACCCGATAGGTTTCGCGGCGGGGCTTCGGCGCGAGACTTAAAGGAGAGTGGCAGAAGGGAAGAAAGGAGGATAACGATCGAGACGTACGGAAAGGAGCAGAGCGCTCGCAAAGGCAATAGCCAGCGACCATGGCATCGTTCTCGGGTCTTTGAAAAAGATTCGACGGTTACAAGCGTCGAGAGCGACGGCGTGGGAGCGAGCGTACGGCGGGAGCCGAGAGTCGAAGGCTCAGAGGAACGGTTCTCGATCAAGCAGCTGGAAGCGAGCGAGCCAGCGGGCGGCGTCGAACCAGCAAAAGTTTCCCGAGTGAACACGTCGGAATGCATTTTGAATGCGTCGCAGAGTTTACCGCCCTCGATACGAATCAGCAACTGTCGAAGCTTAACGAGAATTGAAATAGATGCATGGTTGGAGCGGGGTCACGTCGAAGAAGGACTACACATTTTGGAGCTGACGAAATATAAAATCGCAGGTATTTTTCCTCGTAGCGTCTATGCATACTTACGGGACAGAGTTGGGAAAGCAAGTGAAAGAGGCGGCAGCTATTTTAAGTGCCGTTGAACTATCAAGGAATACGAATTATTCTATTGTAATTTTTCAGTGTGAATCCTCCCGGGGTTTGCATCTTTAAGTATATTTTCCTGCCCGGCAACTCTGACTCTGTTGATGTTAGTTTTCCCATTTAAATTTCTGCGAACATATTACGAAGTATCGTTTAGCATTCTAATTTCTATGCTTCGTGTTTTTTACGTTCTAGTAGCCGAGACGGTCTTTACCCCGGCAATGGTGATTTGAAGCGATAAGCTAACCTCTGATTATTGAATTGTTAGTGATAAAATTTTAATTCAGACTTTGAACTCTCAGACTGTGTCAAATTTTCTTTACATAATTGAAGGTTCTAATTATAATAGTCATAAGGGCTTTTGGTTAGCTGGCATCCATTTTTGTAACAGGTGATAGAATATAATTTTTAATTCCCTGCAACCTGTTTGTAATTGCAAGCCAGGTTTAACTTGTTGGAAGTATTTTCCTAAACGTGTATTTTTTTTTTTTATTTCCTTTTGTGCGAATGTTGTTAGTTTTGTATTATAATTTCTTACTGACATTTTTTTTCGCACGTTGCCCAAGAAGGACTATTGTTACCCTTTTAAAAAAAAAGGACGAAGTGTCAATTGTTTAAGTAGCTATTTGATAATTATTGAAATATTTATACTTGACATAAGTTTCGTTTTTCGTAAAATCTTTATCGAATGGCGATACCGTTCATTTACTCAGTAGTTAAGTTCATTAAAATTTTCTCTTGAAACGTGCCTACAGATTGTAGCATCATTTGTACTTAATTGTCGAGTTTATTTGGCCGCACGTTGAAATTCAGTTTATTTCTGGATTCTATTGTTACCCTTTAATTTAAAGGATGATGTTGTGATTATTTATAATTAATTTGCTTCCACAGTTTCCAAAGTAGTCTTTTAATGGGTTCTCTTTATTCAGTTAATATGTTTATTTGTTTACAATTAGTGTACAAATAAAACTAACTTATGTTATTTATACGTACGCTTTTACAATGAGTGTCTTATTTAAAATTCCACTGCGCCAGATTTCTGACCGTGACAATAACATATCAATAATATGAATTAGCAAAAATCAAATAAACAAACACCAAATGGCGACAAATTTTAGTCTACCATCCCAAATAAAAAGAGCACTTGCTTAATTATCACATACACATTTTTCACTAGTACTTGTGGATCCACACTTGGATTCTAAATTCACAAATCAGCTTGAAGATGCAAAAACCATGAGAAAAAGAATAATAAACACTGTTCGACGACGTTGCCGGCACTAACACCCATTAACCTTACACATAGATGCACAATACACTTACTAATGAGAGCTGAACATTGAACAGAGCTCTTTTCTGAAGCACTCTATGGTGTAATATATTTTACACATTAAACATGAGACTATGCTCTGGCAACGTTAACAAGAGACACATCCGAGATAACACACACACACAGACACAAATATCACTGTCCGGTGAGCTTGAAAATTCAGGTAGGTAAACTTTAATGCCGAGATGCTGCCGCACACTCCTAATTAGAAACCGATAATAAGCACTTAACTAGCTTAGACTATAAGCAGGAATAGGAGACGTGCGTCGCCGACAAATACTAGTTGCATTCGGCCAGATGCTTTGACAAAATAAATCCATATCTGTAGATTTAATGAGACACTCTAAATAAGAACGAAGCCTAATCCATCTCTCAGATAGGCATCGAGTCCGAAAGGCCACAGTCCTCGTAAATATGACACGTAGGTAAGCCGGTATGATTTCAGTTCCTCAAAAATTGTTAACACAAAGTTGGCGTTTAGAAACAACTGAATTTTAACGCTTACCAGGCATTCAATACGGTGTCTGCAGGGCCAACGAGGAACTTAATTTCCTTCGCCCTCGCCCTCTATCAAAAAAACTTTGGAGATCACTTTGCCACGTTGCCACCCTGACGGCTTCGCACTAGCGGAGTTTTTTTCTCCTTCGTTGCTCGTCGAACATGCCAATTCCCCGTAGCTAGCGGTCGCTGGCGCCGGTTCGGATATAACAGTCCTTCTATCCACCGTATTTAGGCAACCTATCCCGCTGCCATAACCAGCTATTTTTCCATTCGGGCTGTATTTCCTCTCTCCGCAATTTTGACGACCTCTACATAAGGCTCTCAACTTCCTTCTCCTTTGATCTCATGAATCTCTCTCTCCGTGACGAAACTCCCGCTCTCCTTTTTCATTGGTCGGGACCTGATGACGCTTTTGACGTCGATCATCGCCACGCTTCCCTTTCCAGCTCGATGAATAGAAGTAACGAGTGCGGAAAGGGGCGATGACGTCATCGGAATTTTGATGGACGCTCAAATTCCGTGACAGAAAGATCTTTAGAAATTACAGAAAACAACACAAAAAGTTAAATGAAATCGTAAAGGAGTTTTTCGCGCTAGAATTGCTGAATCTCACAAGGATAGGGACACTAGAATAGAAAATATGCGAGTAACTGCTAAACGAAGACGATTACACGAAACGCAATAAGAAAGAGACGCAAGATTGGAAAAAAATACGATCCTCTGTGATGATGCGGTCACTTCCTTGGAAATGTAAAGAAAACTCTGCTTGTATATTCAATCCATCTACACTGTACGAAACTGACAAAGATATACCAATTGGGTCCATGTCAGTAATATGTTGTCATTTTAAAATGGAAAGGAGAGAATTCGGGCATGTGCTAAAATAATGGTAAATTTAAAGTAAACCTTTAAAAGAACCCCCTCAACCACTTAAAGGGCTTTTAATTGGGACATATTATAAAACAAAGATGTCCTATAACAATAACAAATGACCTCGTGCCACAAATATTGTATTTGAGGATAATTGCACGCCTGCTTTTAAAATCCAAGGATTGGTTTGCCACTTAGTTGGTTCGCTTCTTCCAGAAGAAAATGCAGAGCCTAAATATCTCCAGTAATATTTTATAGTCGAAGACAAAAACGAGACAACATTAAGATGTAACAATTTCCCCAAACTTAATTCAATTGTTGGGCACTACTTACAACAGATGTTACACTCGAACGACAACTACGTTAATAGTTTTAAAATGGCATAAGCACAGGTTACTGGTAATGAAAATGCCAATTTCAAGGTTATAATTCACGCAGATAAACTACCCTCACGGAAACACAAGAGACGGCACAACGCACCTATCAATAATCAGGTTGATGTATTATTATCGGGCGACGGTTTTCAAAAAAATTATTTTCCATTCAAAAAGTTACCATCTGCAACGAAATCTGAAATTTACAAATCTTATGATCCTCTTCAATATTCTCTGCGCATGGAGAAGATGTTTATCATCTCAACATAAAACAAATTTAGTCACCAAAAAGTGCCGCAATGAATATTATGCATTATGGCAGAGGAAAATGAAGTTAACTTGTTACATTATTTCCGCCAACTCTATAATCAATATTTAGTTGACATGTATGCAAAAATAGAGTCAGAGCTTGTTTCCTTCATCCGCACCAATCAAAAACAATTTAGAGTAGATAATTTCTTTCATCTTAAGGACGCAATAAACAGCGATGGAGAGATTAAATATTTGGGTCAATTAGTAATTTTAACTTCATCTTTTACAAGAGGTCCGCGATATAAGCTTGAAAAGACTGGGGATACCGTGACATATGTAAGGAACAACGGTAGGCCCGATTTATTCATCACTTTCACAACTAACCCAAAATGGCCAGAAATAAGTGATTATTTATAAGAGGGCCAACAAGCACACGAGAGGCATGATATTATCAGCAGAGTTTTTAACTTACAGGTCGAAAAGATAATAGATTTGTTAACAAAAGTAAAGATCCTCTGCAAAACGTTGTGCTATATATATTTCATTGAATGGTAAAAACGCGGCTTGCCTCATGTGAACATATTACTGTGCCTGAAAAAAGATTACTCCAAACCAAATAGATTCTATCATTTGTGCGGAATTTCCAAACAAACATCAAAACCCTTTGTTTTTTTTCCATCATCAAATCCAATATGGATCATGGTCCAAGTGGTTTAATAAATACCAAATCCCCTTGCATGGTAGATGGCCAGTGGTCAAAGAAATATCCAATTTTTAAGTGAGACAATAACTAGAAAAGACGGTTATCCTACATATAAACGTCGTGCACCTGGCGAGGGAAGTTCAGTTGCCGAAATTAAAGTAGGTAGAATGAATGTAACTGTTGACAATCGATGGGTTGTACCATATTGTCCTCTTTTATGCAAGACGCTCGCATTAATGTTGAATTTTGCAATTCCGTTAAATCTATAAAATGTATCTGTAAATATGTGAATAAATGATCTGATCAAGCAATCTTTGCTGTTGTTAATGTAGAAAATGATGAAGTGTACCGATTCCAAACAGGATGTTACATAAATTTGTGTGAAGCCGCTTGGAGGATTTTATCGTTTTCAATTAATGAAAGGTATGCTCCTGTTGTACATTTTGCTGTTTATTTAAAATATGGTCAACGTGTTTATTTTACGGCACGCAACATTTCAGGTTGCATCAATGTCATCTGTTACCAGCCTTAAGCATTTTTTGAATTATGTACTAGGGAAGAATTTGCTATATCAAAAAGTACCATCTTATTATACATGGAACGGAAAAACCTATCAAAGAAGAAAGCAAGGCTCGCCAGTAGATGTATTTTCTGAAATTAGAAAACGCAGTGCACTTGGTCGCGTATATGCTATTCATCCAAATAATGCAGAATTTTATTATTTACGTCTCCTGTTACATAATGTAAGGGGACCAACATCTTTCAATCAACTAAAGCATGTTGATGGAAAACAGTATCTAACTTTTCAGGCGGCATGTCATTCTTTAGATGTGATAGAAGATGACTCCCACTGGAGTACAGCTTTTCAAAAAACCTCTTTTACAGATTTACCACCAGCGTTAAAAGATATGTTTACTGTGAGTAGCTTTCTATACAGGCAAATCCGTTAGGTATATCAGAAAAATATAAAAACAAGTTAACAGAAGATATGTACTGTAGAGAGAAAATGCTGTTTCCTGACCTAAACATAACATAAAAAGATATTAGGCATTATGAACTATTAGGAAAGCTTGAAGACCAGTTGAAGTCTATAAGTGGAAAAGGTGTTAAAGAGTAAGGTGGGCCTACTACGCAAGGTCGTACTAATATTGCACTTAATACCGAGTACACTCTCCAAACTTTTTTGAAAAAATATTGATAATCTTTTAGTGAAAGATCAATAAATTGTGAGTTCCCAGTATTGTTTATATCTATGAAATTTGTAGAGATCTTACAATGCAATAAAGTCATCAGCTCTTTTAGTGAAAGATCAAAAAAAGCTTTTACAACGAAATACATGAACGTGACAAGAGAACATTCCTCCTAGATGAATATATTCCTAGGGGAAGAGGTAAAAATTTTTAATAAACTTATGTTACAGTATTTAAGTATTTTTTAATTTAAAGTATTTTTTATCTATGTTACTCATGTTAATTTCACAGTTCCTTGTAGTGCCTTGTATATTAGTATTTTTTAATATTAGTCATCTTATTCTACCAATTAGATGCGCCCACGCATCAACAACACGTTTCTGTATTTAAAACCAATCATGTATTTGATATTTTTCCATAGACTTCATGTTATGTAATCATTGTTATTGATAAAGGGGCTAGCCAGCCTTTCATATGTACCCTTGTTAAAGCCTGGATAAAAGGAGAATTATGATTGAGGAAGTCAAATAACATTAGGCGGGCATTCGGATTAGTTTGATGTGTGCAACTTGTTTGTTCAAGTCAAGGGAATTAATGACATTAGAAGTTGGGGAGAATTTTGAAGTTATAAAGGATTTTGGAAATGCTATTAGCAACGTTATGGGCAGGAGGCAGGTCTATAATTAACAACAATGCTTTAATTTTGCATTATTATGTACATTCTTAAATTTTACAATTTCGTTCATTGTAATTCTTTTGTTTGCTTTCCTTCACTGTGACTTTAAGTTTGCATTAATTATCCGTTTGTATGATTTTATTCATAATCAGTTTGTATAAGTATTTTTTCTACGTTAACCATGTTAATTTCACTGTTCCTTGTATATTAGTTTTCTTTTATATTAGTCATCTTATATAACCACGAATTAACAACTTGCTTCTGCATTTATAACCAATCATGTATTATATATTTTTACATAGACTTCATGTTATGAAATCATTGTTATTGATGAACGGAGAAACCGGTCGGGTTGTGTTTTCTTCATAAACTTCATTAGGAATAAGTGTACAGTGGACCATATATTTTATAGTGTTATAGATAACATTCCAAAACGACGAATGTCGTGTAGAACTGCTAAAGAGCCGGTAGTTAGAGAGGCCATCCATTTGGAGCATTTTAAAAGAATTCTTGTCGATTCTTCAATATGACTTTTTACTATAATAATTCAAGCTTTTTTTCAAGTGTTTAATTTATCTGTATATTTACATTCAGATATTGCATAATTTCTTTAAAATAAAAAAAAGAGTCCGAACAATGCCGGATAGATCAGCTAGATAATAATAATAAAAATAAGGAATATTTTCAATTCTCCTTCATTTAATTAAGATTATGATGAGGCGGGTGATATAGTGGAATTTGGATAGTAATGAGTCAATAAACATTGCATAGTAAACAATTAAAGATTTTATTAATGACAGTAAAAAAAACAAAAAAAAAAAACAAAACAAACTAGAACATACGAGTGTCCCATGGTTAAACATGGTAGAAGTTAAAAATTATACGCTAACAAAAGAAAAGTGAATTCAAATATTCACAGTCTCTCACACAAGTATTAGTACAACTAAAATGAATAAATTACTCAGTGGAGCAGTAGTACAGCCCTGGCGTCTGGCAATGCGCAGTTAACAGCCCAAGTTCATGGTTCTGTAGAAAAAATATACGGGTATGGAGAAAGATAGCAGAGATTGTATCGTCCGAATGAAATAGGCTTTGTGGCCAGACCTAAACATGGTGAAACTGCGAAAAAAACGAGCGACGGGTCGAAATAAACATTGACACTAGTGATGTCAAGATCCGGATATCCGTATCCTTTTTTCGGACCTAGGTATACAGATACAGATCTTAAATTCGGATTCTGTATCAGGAAATTGTGTATATGAACGGGTATATATTAAGAGAAGGACGAGACACAAGAACCCTGAAATACAATAAATTATAGTTATTAATTAAAAATACAAATTAAATAAAAAATAAGATATAATAAACAAAAATTATTAATTAAAATCAAAATAAAAAGCTGACGTTTCGGATAGAGACTATCCTTTATCAAAGGAAAAAAGGATAATTCTCTAAAAGCAAATAGAATA